>JAHREE010000401.1:467564-676984 GCA_033628505.1 Tringa tobata | reverse complement strand
GGGGCGGGCGGCCCGCCTGGCCTGGCCCGGCCCGGGGGTGAGAGGCCGCTCCTCGGCCTGTGGAGGGGGGGACGGAGGCCTGTCAGGGAGCGGAGGTGTCTCCCCCACCTTCGGGGTGGGAGAAGCAGGGGTGGTGGGTTTGGACCGGCTGGTGGCTCTGGAGGTGGAAACGTGGCTTCGGAGAGAAGCCGAGTTGTGGGCAATGCCTTCAGGAAACATGCTGGGACGCAGTGGGATGAGGCAGAAATGCCCAAGTTGGGGTCCGGAAATGTCGGGACAGCAAAAATAAGAAGGGTCCTGCTTGGTAGGAAGAGTTCTGTGATGGGCACTGGTGACTTGGTGACTGGCCGGTGCTGGGGAGCGGTGGGCAACCACACTGGGCTTTCTGTGTCTTCCCGGCATGGGGAGCAGTGGGTGGTTGGGATGAAGTGTGACTCGAGAGAAGGAAGGTGGCCGTAGTATCCATAGAGCAGCGTAAAGGGATGTGACTGCCAATATCAGTGTCAAAAAGCTTAGTTTCTGGTAAGGCGGTGTGAGTTTAATTAAACAAAATTGAGCTGCTTTATAAGTATTGATTATTTCAGTTGTGTTCCACACAATTTTGTGGTACTTGTAGCTCTATAGAGTTAGCCCAGTAATAGCATTTATTAAGTTGTTGAGTAATGAAGAGCCTTCTCCAGCTAACACCGCTGTCGCAACTGTTCTTAAATTGTGTCGTCTGCTTGGCGTGATGGATGGCATTAATATTTGGATTCAGATATCTTAAGACTTGCTTAACTTTTCCATGTTATTACACTCGTGATAGGGGTGGTACAGGAAGAGGGTTAGTCCAGATTTTCTGGATCCAAAGCACTTTTGCCTTGTCTAGTGAGGTTTTTTTGGTTCATCTGTAGATAGCAAGGTCATTCGATGAGCTTTTCTACTCTATAATCCATCAATCCACGAAGAAATCACTGGGCCAGAAAGCAGTAGATAGGTTGTCTGTCAAAAGGCGTCCAGACTATGGGAAGAAGCTCTTACTTTGATGGAACTAGAGGCTGGTTTATTCTTTCTTTCTTCCTTTCTGACTCAACTGCGATGAATTTTTGGTGGACGGCCTGCGAAAGCACATGTAGGGGTTGCAGAGGTTTTTGAAATAGCAAGCCAACCCGTGATGCAGCAGGATTTCCTGGTGAGCAGGAGCGGAGGGGCTCACTCTGGGGTTATGATTCATCTGAGAGGATGTAATTTTTACTGGCTGCTCAACACAGAGCGTTCAGTTGAAATTCTTGGTTGCTACTGCTGACGGACACGGTTGTGGATTTACGGCAGTTGGAAGGGGTGGTGGAAAACGGTACTTTTCTGGAGCTGAATGAACAGCTAGTGCCAGCTGTGGAGGTTCAAAGCACCTCTCCTACAAACCCTGTGTTTAAGGACCGGAGCACGTGGCAGTTGGCAGCTCACGGTCTCTGGTGGTTCCTAACGTTTTACAAACGTGCTGAAGTTGATAAATTCACAATGAGAGACAGCATTTATGTGGCCAAACGTCCACACACAATGTGCTGTGGACAGAAGTTGCGAGAGCAGCTGAAACCCCGGTATTAGAGCTTTGTGATGGGGGTCTCCAAGCTTTTCAGCTGCTCTCTCTGTCCACATCCTGCCCTTTGCAAATTTTTTTGTGACATCTACTGAAGCTGCAGTGCACCTTTTGAGAGCTGAGAAAGTTTGTGAACATCTGTATATTTGAAAACATATATATTTATTTGAACATAAATATCTAGACAAAATGAGCTACTTGAGAATTTCAGAAACTCAACAGGTGAATATTTTTTATTTGAAAGAACCCTTTTCTAAAGAAGAACACGTGTACCTCAAGTTTGCACCGGTGACTTTGGATTCTTTCCTTTCTTTCCCTTCATTGCAAAGACTTGCCCTGATATAAGTTGGCTAAATACTGGTATTTTAAATATCATTTTAATAGGGAGTGAGCCCGTAGAAGTGTAAGATGCAGTGGGAGGGAAATGCTTAATTGTGATGACTTTCTAAGAAAAATCACTTTACTGGGTTAAGAACACGTCTTTATTGTAACATCTGTAAATTGTTTTCTGGTGAAACGCACAGACGACTCTTAACATCCTGCTGAAAATTTGAAAGTGTTACTTCTGTAGTTCACACACGACGTACTGAAAGCAGCAAACTTGCCATCTTGTCCACTTAAGTTGTGCAGGAATGTTAAAGACTAAATTTGGATGCAGTGCTATTGAATGGGTGTTCTGCTTTTCCCCTGTTCTGTGCCCTGAAATACCCAAGTGTTGGGGGGAGGCTCAGGCTTCTGACGCTCGGAGCCAAAACCAGAAGGTGATGCTGAAGTCTGGTGCCAAGATAAGGATGGACCGTATCTAAATTCTGGTGTGCTGGCTTCAGGACTTACAGTACCAACCAAAATCTGTAAGATACTTCATGCTTTTTTCAAAGCTTTGGGGGGTTTGCTTGTAGTCACTCTAATTTATCATGTGGCGCTCTGAAACTCTCCCGTTGCGGATTGCCGTCTCCTCTTGCTTGCTGTGCCACTCTGTTTGCTCCTTTGGCTAAAAATAGAAAGGAGTAGACTTGGATTTTCTTTCTTGGATGAGAAGGAAAAACCCTACAAAGTTTGAGTTCACCAGCAGATAATTGTTTTGTCATTTTTATCTAGGACATCTAGAGATATGCCTTATTCTTATCAATATTTTGCTTTTCCAAACTGATTTAACTTTGTTGGTCTGGGTGTTGAATGTGTGGTCAGAATACAGAGACACATTTCTTCTTTCCCCTAGAAAATAAGGGGTTGAGAGAACATTGTTATGACCCTGCATTGCAACTTTTCAGTCTGAAAATATGCTTCCAAAAACAAGGGTTGCTTTGGGAAGGTCCGTGCTAATTTTTTTTTAAGGTAGACACCACCTTCAGCTGACTGGAAGAGCTGAAGAGAAGGAGCTGCAGAGGGAATCTTTTCCTTAGTTCTGATTTTGTAGCTACTTGCTGATTTCTGACATGGCCTATTGAACATCTGAGTGTGGGTAATGATTTCACCACTTGACCTCGTAACTCGAATCCTTTCGTTAAGGTTGGAAGGAACCACGCTCCTGGTTTTGTTAGTTTTGCCACCTTTCCTCATTTGCATCTCTGCAGGCATTTTAGCGTTTTTTGGAAAATACTTATTAATAATAACAGTATGCTGGAGATAGCAGGATGCCTTGGACGGTAGATTCATCAGGGTGTCTTTGCTGAGCTCAGACTGTAATCACGTATATCCTGTTTTGACCTCTAGGTTCAATTTATCAACTTCTTAAATTTGGTGAGTCTGCTTTCACATTATGCAATCTCCAAGTTGCCTTATTTTGGAAGAAAATCCTCATTTATAGCTACAGGTAATTCTATGTTTAGTACAAATAGCGCAAATGCAAGGTTTTTCATCCCTTTAGGCATACAACTTTGGTACATGCTACTCTCTAGGGACCCAAAGCTGGAGAGCTCTGGCTCGCCACAAGCTGCCAAATGCTCCTTCCATGGTCGTGATGCTGGTCCTGCCCGGGGTGGATTTGCAGTCTCAGTCTTAAAAAAATGAAAAAAAACACTGGTTGCATGATACCATTTGGCGGGACAGGCTTCTCAGCCACGGTTGCCAGCATTATTAGACACATGAGCTTGATGTGGGAGTGTATCCCGAGTTCCACTCACACAGTTATTAATCATTTATTGCAGAATTAAGAGCAAGAGGTTGAATTCTTAGGCCTGTCCTCCCTCAGGTGGAAGACAAGTTGCTTCTGGTGGTTCCCAAAAGTGACGTTTTACTAGAGAGCAGCATGAGGCCACATCCAGCCAGCTGTAGCTGTGTTCCTTGCTGTGCAGGATTTCAGTGGAATACGTGCAATTTTTCTATAAATAAATCTCACGAGTCTATATTCTGTAACTCTGCATATAGCAGACTTGTATTATGTTGGCAGGTTAGCCGAGTGAAAAGAGTGTGACAGATTGTTCAGCTCCTAGGAAAAAAATACTTCTTTGTAGAGTTACATAGGAATAGACCTGTGTGTCAGGAGTACTTCTGAATGTCAAATATTTTTCTACAATAAAATAATAAAAAACCAAACCAATTGATCTTGGATGCGTTTTTTATGTACTGGAGCACAGCATGTGGTGGTGTTATTTGAAACAAAAATCAAATGACAAGCTGAGAATCTGTTTGCTGTTTGAGGGTTTCTCTCTTCTCTTTAGGGTTAGAATCCCCAAGGACTAGGAAGATACCCATGTGTTAGTGTTCGTGAGTGGAAAATAAAACTTCATTTGCAAATGGGTAAAGAATTCCATTTTTAGTGAGTGATATGGCAGTTTTGCATTGTGATTTTCTTAGGTCTGCTCTGTAGGACCACAAGAGCCTGCTCCTGCCAGTGGAACTGCAGGAGATGGTTGAGCTGATCTGCCGGCCAAGAGGAATCTCTTTCTCCACAGCCGCACAGTTCTTCCCTTTCCTTCATGCTAGAGCTGCTGCTGCCTTGACCTGTCCCTCAGCTGGTTGAATTCCCTACCTGGTAAAATCCAGCTGCTTGGGAAGGAGTAGTTTTCTGCCAGGTGAACAACCTTAATCAGGCCATCAGGGTCAGGTGTTGTTAGAGGTGATGCAAGGTCAGTGGCAAGAGTATTTTGGAGGGAAAAATGGTTCTGGAGGTCGAGACCCTTTCTTCTGCAGGTGGGAGGTTCAGAGTGGCTCAGCTGTGTGTGCCTGGCCTGGGTGGCAGTGTTCAGTGTGGAGCCCATCACCGTGTGTGTAAAGCTGGGATTCCTGTGGGTAACTCGTACCTGTACCAGATTCCCCCTGGCAGCTTTGCTGTCTGTAGCCTGTCTTCTTTCTTTGCCTTACCTGTCTGCCTTACCATAAATAAGTTGGTGTTGTCAGCGTTCACCACCTCCTCCAGATGTAAGCATGGCTCAAACAGTTTGGGCTCCAGCTCGTGTTCCTGTGGGACTTTACTGGTGGCCTTACTCTATTGTCAGAAACGGCCGTTTGTTTTGCTCTCTGTTTCCTCTCTTTTAACCAGATAACCTGTCCATGCAATGCCTTTTATTGCCACAGTAGCTTAATTTATTTAAGAGCCTTTTAGGAAGAATCTTGTTAAATGGAAATGAAAGGCTTTATTGAGTAGAGTCCGTCAGTGTGTGTGTAAGGGAGATCTTCTAGAGAACTTCTGTAGGTTTGTGGAACTTGCCTGTACAAACTTGGGGTTGATTTCCCCATCTAAATGCTGCTACCTATTTAATTGTCTCTCGATCTATCTTCTAGAATAGTTTCTACTAAGTTAGCCTCACTAGGCTCTAGCATCACAAAGTATTAGGTGAGAGAGCAAACATAATTATAAGTCGTGCTCAAGAGTGAGCACTGCTTCAAGTAGTAGAATTTTTTGAAGGCAGTTTTCTTTTGATTCACTCTCACATGGCTTCCTTGGTGTCTAATAATTTTGGTTTTCCTGTAGCCTTACTTTAATAGGACGCTGCGTGGGGGAGAGGAATTAAGAGTCTCTCTTCTAAGAAATTAATATTTTAAAAAATGTAGAGGAACATCTATTTGGGGATAGCTGTTTTCCTGAGTTCAGTGGAAATTGGTCCAGGGACTGATAATTATTTCTAGCAGGAACTGGGGAAAAGGACAGAGAGAAGGATGTGCACACAGAATACGGTTGTGTACACCTGTTTGTTGGATACTGAGCTTAAAAAAAAATAACCACAAAGCAAACAAAACAAGACAGTTGCAATGATACTGTAAAACAAACAATATGGTACAAGGAGTGCAAGTCACCACTGTAGAGATCATTCTTGCTTATAAAATTTAAGGGTCTGCCCACCTTTTGGCTGTTCCAGACACTCAGCAGTCTGTGACACTGGTGTTCTGCTGCACAGGATGCTCTGGGAAGGAAAGTGTGAGTGAAGACAGAGAATTGAAATGGTAAGGAGAGCGACCAAGCCTCTCGAAGGGCTTCCCTGAAAGATTGCAACATTTCGGGTCCTCTGTCCTTTTAGTTACAGACCATGGTTTGTTTATTCTTCATCTCCTTTCTATTCCAGACTTCCAGTGGTTTTCTTCAGCTCTTTGAGGCTTTTTCTGTTTTAGCCCTAACTGGTTGTTCTGTTTGTATTTACATAAATCAAATAAAATCAGCTATAATGCGTCCTTCCTCATCCCTCTAAAAAGGGTTGGTATAGTGGGTCAGAAGAAATGGCATAATTTCTATGGGTTTGTGCGTGTCTCTTGACTTCCCTGGTCACGCAGGTGATTTTTTTTCTCTTTAATATGTATTGTTTGTATAAGCTCCTTTTGGAACCGTTTTCTCTGCCAAAGCGTTAAGATGGAGCTGAAATTTAGTTCACGTTCTCAAATGTTTCAGGGAAATTTTGAACATGAATTATTATGCTATTGTACAAGATGCTGGATGCGTTCAGAACCCGAAGAGGGGGAGACATGCGGAATACTGTACTATTTAATTAAAAATGGCCAATCTGAATTAGGGCAGTGCTGTGCATTTGCTGAGGTGGAAGAGAGGACGGTAGGTTGGATGGCAGTGAGATCTTGCGGTTGGGTCCTATCTGATATTCCCACAGTTGGAGTGTAACAAATGGAACTGTTGGAGTGGAACAGAAGGAAGGAGGCTGTTCTGTACAGCCTGTCCCATGGCGTGAACATTTCCTCACTCTTCTCAGCACTCACTGTTAAAAGCGAGTCAGAAAACACAGGCAATGGAGGTAGTCAAATTTCAGGTATGACCTGTGCTACCAGCACTGTCAGAAAAGGAATTGGAAATGAAATGCCTCGCTTCTCGCATTTTTCTTAGTGTGTTTCAACATCGTACTGTTATACTTAGTTTTCTCCCCAGAAGAAACCAGAGAAGCTGCTTGTTTTTTTGCTTTGCAAAAGAAAGCTTGTCGGTGTGTGCGACTGTTGAGCCTCCAGGGTTAGGGACTGAAAGCACTGGTGCGTGGTTGCCCCATGTAAATTCTCATTGCCCGAGGTGGCTATTGAATGGTGAACTCAATGTCTTTGAGTTGAAATGTTTGTTAATGTCATATCCATTAAAGCTGGTAAAACAACCTTTTTCTATTGGTATGCCTTACTTTTCTGATTTCTCATTGCTGTTCGTGGATTTGGAGCGTGTTGGTGTCCAGGTAGAAAGTTGAGAGGGAGAAGAGGAGGGTGTTAGGGAGGAGTAAAAATCAAGGGAAAGCAAAGTGTCACATTTGGGGGCAAAGGGAGGAATAGCCAGCTGTACCTGCCATTATTTTCTAGACTCTTTGTTTTCCCTAGGCAAAGGCTGAAGCTGCTAAAACTTGAAGGTGAATCCTTTTCAAAACCTTCAGAATATATTCTCTGAGACCTCTGCCAGGCCTTTCAGGAGCGTTGTCATTCACCACCATCATCTATAGCTTTCGTGCAGAGCTTGGAGTCTCTCTCTGTGTGATGCCAGGCTCTATCACCAGAATTGTCTGTAGTAAATCTGGAGGCATTGCTAGGTTATGTCACTGATGTAGTTAATTTTATTGTGAAATACGCAGCTAAGAATAACCCTTTCACATCTTACTTGCCCATAAATTTTTGGCAGTCAGCTCCTTTTGTTGTCTCGCCCTCAAACAACTTCCTTGACCTACAGTCATGCTTTGGTAACACCCGCGTCTAGAGTTTAGCTATTGTCTCGGCCCCTGTCCCGAAGGCAACGTGTTGCTTCTTTGTAAGCCGTGCTTGAATGCAAGCACGTGTCAAAAGAGAGTGACTTTCTGTGACAGTACCCACAAAAAGCATTCAGCGTGTGGGAGCAGTCGCCCCTGATTTGTAGTTTCCCAATTCTGATCTCTTCCTCTGCAAGACTGGGTAATGGCAAGCAGCGGCCACTGCTAAATGTTAAAAAGTGCCATTAGATTTATTTATTTATGCTGTTTGAATCCCCAGCGTATGTGTGGGTCCGTTATTACTGGCAGAGACGAGCGTGATGGAGGGAAAAACTTAGGGAACTAAGCTATGGTGAAACAAATACATCACTGAAGAACAGGGGGAACATACAAAGACATTGACTTGCAGCTGGCTAGAAGTAATAATTGCAGCTTTTGGGCCAAAAGAGGTGTTGGGGTGCGTGAACCAGGCTCTTCCCAGCACGTGCTGGTGGCAGCCAGTAGAAAAAGCATTGTGCAAAGTAACTACAATTCCTGCAGCTCCCTGTTTTTCTTTGAGGTAGCGTGCTTTATAAGGAACAAAAAAAACCAAAACAAAACACTAGTCTTTTTAATCTCTGGTCACGCTTATTGCTAATATTTTTTGCTTGTCAGAGCCTTTCAGAGATGATTGAAGAGAGGAATGCACGTCTCAGGGTAGTTTAAGAGCCGTTCTGATCTTCCTGCGAGCTCCTGTGTCTGAGGGTCCTGGCAGAGTTCCCTGAAACGGAGGCTTAAGTTGAGAAGACAAAAAGCTGTGGTGAAGAAAGGAAAGAACGTACTGGTAGATGGTCAGGAATGATCCGAATGTCATCTCTTACTTTCAACGGACTTTCATTTTTCACAGCAACAAAGACTAAAACTTTACGACACGCAGAAGAGCCTTGTTAGTATTACTTTCTTCCATCTAAGTTCAGGCTGTCAGGGACTTGAGTTGCTTGGGTTCTTTTTTTTTTTTTAATCCTAAAGGGGAACTTTGGTTATTACATTGTTATAGATGGCTCAGATGTGAATGCCTGTGGTTGAGATGGGTATTGTTAGGCAGTTATTCAAATCTTGTTTCCAATAATATATGCATCTGACAAACAAACAGGAATTTCCACTCTGTGTGGTATTAGATTTTAAGCTGCAGACATTATTTTTCTTGTGTTACTCAAATTAATTCTTTAATATGAGATTAAGGAAATATTTTTGGCCTCAGTAAGTACACTTTTTTTTCCCTAAGGATTTCAGTGGGAAACTCCTGCTGAGTTTTCCACTACAGGGTAAAGACCTGCAGTTGACCTGTTCTGTGGCTTCAGTGTGATGTAGCTGTAAGTTGTTACTTAAAAAAAAAATTAAAAAAAATCCACATAGCTTGACCGGTTTATAAGTGTCTGCAAAATAGTAAATGGCAGCTTGGTTGGGATTGAAAGTTATGTTTTTTGGAGTGGATCTGCACTTAGCAGATTTCATTACTGTGCAGATTTTGCATAAGGAACAGATTGCAAGTGCCACATGGAGAGTAACCTACGCTGTATCCTTCCAACTTTGTCAGGAAGGACAGGAGTTTGACAGACATCAGTCTGTTACTATATAAACACGAGCCATTCCCTGAACACCAGACTATCTTAAGCATAACTTCCAGGGTTTTCAAACTAGGCTTCAAATTCTTTGTCGTCATTAAGTCGCTAAAAGGCAGATCTTGCCAATTGGGTGTCTTTTGAGCTGTATTCATGCTTCCTCCAAAGCCTGCAAGTTACTGAGAACCCAAATAGTGAACAAATGTTTTTCCTAACTTTGTTTAGGAGAGAACATTTGTTTTGGCTGAAATTTTCCAGAGCAACTTAAACAGATACCGGCATGGGAAAATTAGTAAAACTAGCAGGATGTAACAACACTTCTGTGCTTGGGCAGTTTAAAATGCTGTAGTGAAATATGAAGTACAAGAACAGCGTAAACTGCTTTTAACCTTGCCAAAAGCTAACTGGTGATGCCAACGTCAGAACTCTTAGTGCTTCAAAGTGCATTATAAAGGTGAGCACAAGTGTGTAGATATAGATGGTCTCGGTTTTGCTACGATACCCGAGTGGAAGGTTGCTCTGTTAGGGAGCTGTTTGGTGACTTCGTTTGTTGCATGGATCTCAGCACTTTCACTAGTGGAACCCGGTGGCTGTGATGGCATTTTTCCCCTTATTTCTATATATCCTGATCACATGTGATGAGAAAAATTGAGATCACCCTGCCCCCTCCATGTTCTGTTCCTTATAGTCTTTTTTTTTCTTTACTCATAAGAATTTTCCTGTCTTACCAATACAGATGTAACCTTTGGGTCTTGAAGACCACTGCCCAAAATATTCATGTGGTTAATAGTTTCATGTAATATCTGCTTCGCAGTTTTATAGCACCTGGCTTTCAAGTAGAAATATGCTATTATTTCATCCTGTAGCTTTTTTTTCCTTTAGAAACAGTAGTTTATTTTTGAAAAACTGCAAAGTCTTTAGTCTTTTAGACTTCTTCATCCTCTAACTGGGACATGTTGTGTTGTGAAAATATACACTGTAAAGATTTTTGCTGTTGAAGTTTTATTTAATGAAAGAACTGGTATTGGGGAGTATTAAAGTGTGTTTATATCTAATTATTTTTATTTTTTCCACTTTTTTTTTTGGTGTGCGTTGCCTGAATTGCTAGCGACATTACTCTAAATCCAAATTCATGTTGCTTTTACAGCCACTAAGGGGTATTAAAACTGTAATGCTCCGAGATCTCTATCCAATCTTGCATCTTACTGTAACAATGGACTTGTACTAGACTGGTTATTTATTTACTTTTACTTTTGTGGTTCTGCCTGGGCTTTCTTTGTTCCTGAAAGAATACTGAACAAAAAGAATGGAGAGAGACCTTGAGTAAATCCCTTTCTCTGTCTTGAGGGAGGATAATTTACAATATTCTTGACAGATGCTTGTCTAATCTCTTAATTGCTGGAAATACCACTGCATTTCTTAAGCAGCTTATCCCAGTACTTTATATATATTCGTACTGCTTGTTTTTTTCTAATGTTTAACTGACCCATTTTGCAGTGAACTTTGATTTTTATTTGGTCATGTCCAGCTATTTTTGATGTACCTGGATGTATTTGAGCTATCATTTTTTTTCCTGCTTGATCTCTTCTCTAGCACAAACTGTGTCTTTGTATTTGAGCTTCCTGGTGTTTCCTCATACATCTTCTTTTCTTCCCTTCCAATCCAGCTCACTGTTTTGTAGACTTTCTCCTATCGCTTCATCTCTTGAAGCCTTAGAACCCTGAACTGGGCGCCCTGCTTTAATGCTGAAGATTTACTAGTGCTAGATGGACTGTTCTCCCTTTCTTTATTTTGAAGAGCTCTTCGTGAGACTCCTTTGCTCCGTAGCTCGTGGTAAGGCTTTGCAGACAGTCCCAGTGTTTGAGATTCGGTGTTAGCCTGGATGTGGCTGCGTATCCGGATTCACTCTTGGTTTCTGTCACGGAGAGGCACGTTGATCCTTCTCACAAATGGAGAAATGAAAAGCAGGGTGGGAACCAGCACGGAAAGCAATATTCACTTGTGAAACAAATTGATATTTGCCCTTAGTAAAAGCAGCTTCCCCTCCGTGGCTGGCAAGATGTACAATACAAACATGTTATCAGTTTCTTGGCTGATGCGATTTGATCAAAGAGGACCTGTGGCTTTCTTACTTGCTCTTGTCTAGGAGAATCAGGACTTTCCTTTTTGATGTTGTTGCCTGATGCAGTTGCCTGTGTTGTCATTTGATTAGCGGCAGTCTTCAATATTCATGAAGAGTCAGGAAGAAAGAGGCTGCCTTGTTTGTTCAGCGTCAAACTGTTGAAAGCATACGTGGAACATGGGTTTCTCTACATCCTTTGATTTCAAATGCTGTTTTTTTTTGTTACTGTAAAATGGTACAAATCTTCGTGACTACTTCTGACAATGCAGAAAGGATTTGCTTTTTTGTGATAAAAGTATAATAGCTTTAAGAGAAAAAAGCTGGGAAAGAAAATTGAAAAATGTATGCTAAAAAGTGAAAAAAAGGATACATTCAATGTGAATGTGGGCTCTGTTTTTTACAGTCTTCCTCTAAAATGGACGGTATTCTCAGCTTGTGTTTCTTTTAGACTGTGGGTATATTTTTGTACCAAGTAAGGATGTTTTGAGCCTTGAAACCAATCTTCTACTTGTGACTTAATTAGCGACATTTATTTATTAGCTGTTTGGATTCTGGCTTCTTCAAATAACAGTATTTGTTTCCTATCACTGTTTAATCTTCAGTGAATAACTTCAGATGTAGATCTGAATTGGTACTATACTGTTTTAAGTGCGTGATGATTTGAAACTTGATTTTCATTCCCTGCTTGCTTATTTTGAAACTTTTTCTCTTACAAGCTAATTTTTCTTGGGACTATTGGTAGAGGTAGGAAGTTTTGGCATTGCAGCGGAACTAGCTTGTATTTTCGAGGCTTGGCTGAATTTTGTTCATTTAGTAGCTTTTTATTGATAAACGTGCCTCATCTTTGGGTGCATTTTTGTTCTTGATGAGCGTTATCTCACTTCTGCTGTTTTTTTAGGTGACAATCACTGCTATCACCTTCACTGCCCTCCTGTCACCTTTTGTCTGCTTTTGACTGATGAGCCTCTATTCCTCCACCCTTGTCACGTTTTTTTTCTCCACCAGCAGTTTGTCTCCTGCTTGGAGCACAAGGTCATCTGCCTGGCAGGGCTCAGGGGCTGTTCCAGGCCATGCCTCCGGTAGGGAACAAGTGCTTTTATACAGCTCTCGGAATAAAATAGGGGATATTGTATATATATCACTTAGCAGTTACAATGCTGTCTGCCTTTGGCAAATCGTCAGTAGCTGCTAAGTTTGTACTAGTTTTTTTGGAAACACATTGAATGGATTTGAAATTTGGGAGCAGTTGGTTTGTCTGCAGATGAACAAGTCTTTCAGTAGCGAGAAAATTAAGAGGACAGTGATTGAACAACCTTCCTTTCCTCCCGTGTGTCCTCTCTTCATTAAGCTATGCTTCCCCAGCAGCGTTAGCTGTATTTTGCTGTGCTGTTTCTTTGATGGTGGTTGTTAGCTAGGCATGTTGGAAGACAGGTATCTCTGCAGGTTAGAGAGTAGTTTGTGGTCTAATGTATAATAATTGTGATACTGAGGTTTGTTTTGGGGGTGGAGAAGTGGTTGGTGTTTTGATTCTATGCTTCTGTGGCAACCGCATTTCTTACTGTGGCTCTCAATCTAATGGGGTGTGCTTTGTTCTGTAATTGGACATTTTACTAGGTATTAATAGCATATAGTGCAGAAATACATGATTTCTCAAGTAACCTGGCCAGTTTTCTGAGAGTATGGGTTTCTTCCCTGTCATTGCAATTAGGAGACCATCAGTACTTTATTCTTCAAATATCACCCAGGGAAACTCATACCCTCTGTGATTATATCACTTATCTTACCAGTACATCACTCTTTTTAATAGGCTGGGAAGAACCTGATCATCAATCTCTTACTTTCCCTTCTAAGAGCTCTCAAATATCCAAGGGGTTAAAAAAAGTCAGCTGCTCTCTGATTTCCTGAGTTTGGCTCTGTGTGTGTATGAGGTGCTTTATGTGTTTACATCAAAATCCGTTAAGTCTTACAGAATCTTTCGCTCTGGTTTCATGAATGTGGTGCACAGTTCCACTGCCAGTTCCTCTTCTGCCCTGGTCTGTGAAGACTTTGCGATATTTTGAAGAATCCTTTCATTGTTCAAGCTCCAAAAGTGTTTTCCTGCCCCTCGGTAGCAGTCTCAGAGAGGTTTTCCACAGGGGCTGTATATGAGTTATCAGTTAATAGACCTGGTAAGAGTCAGTCTAGTATTAAAGCAAAAAAAAAAAAACCAAGGCATGCTTTTGCATCACAAACTTGTAGCTCTTTCTTATCTGAAATTAAAGGAAGAATTTTAAGAAAAATAAACACTTTAATAGAGCAGAACAACAGCCAGCTGGAAGGGGAAGCTAGGAGGCTAAATATGTAACAACTATTATTAGATACATATTATTAATACGTAACAACTCTTATTAGAATTTCTCATTTCTGACAGCAAAGAACTAGATGGTTCAGTGTTAGGAGCAAGACTCTCATCAGCCAGCAGACAAAGCGATTTGTCCTTAAAATAATCCACTGTGGTTAGGAATTGTCTTTTTGACCTTAAGGATTCATTTTCCCCTGTAACCTGGAGGCTCTGCTCGGAAAAGAGATCACAGACTTTAAATGTTCATTTCAATCTTACCTTAGGCTTGTAATGGCAATTGTTTGTTGATTTCAGGAAACCATTTTATATTTGCAAGTCAAAATTTAACTGCCATAATAATTGTTTTTTCTTCCATTTCCCTGTAACGCAGTTTAATTTTATCTAAGTCTTCATCAGTCTGGGAGTTTGCAGGCAGATCAGAAATTAAATTGTACAGTGGAGAACAGTCAATGGTCACATTTAAATAAAAAGAGCTTTAAACCCCCCTCCTATTAAAGATGATACTTTAAAATGTGTTCAGGTTCCCATTTTTCTAGTGAATTAAAATCTCATTCCGTCTTCTTTTTTTCTTTGGCAATTAATTGGGTATCTGATTCTCCCAGATCATTCTCCTGGTCTTTGAGTAAGGTCAACAGCTACTCAAAATGGCAACCTTTTTTCAAGCGTGGCTGCCAAATTGCGCTTTCATGTTCGAGAAGAATTTTCTGTCTTCAAAGAAAACATGGACATTCCTATTGCAGCAACATTGACCATTCCATTTCTGCTCACTGATGTTAATGAATTGGTGTTCCCTCCTTCGAGGAATAATTGGAAACTCGTGGAAGAGACTTTTGTGTACCCGTTGGTAGGGAACTCATGGAACTTTTTTTAGCTTAAAACACAGCATTTTCCCAGCATTGCTCTCCAAATGCTGGTGAGATGTTTTTAGCTTCTGTGTGGGACATCTTGCTGAAACTAATAGCTGGCTCATTTTGCATTCTTTTAATCTGCCCAATATATGTAGGTCTGGAAGATGTCTGTATTGACTGCAATTAATTTCTGAATAAAACGTGGGCACAAAAATATCAAAGAGTTTCCTGAATTCGCACTGCAAAGGAAGGTTCAAGTTTTGGGCGTGCTCAGCGTTGGGCTTCACCAGCGTCCTTCATTCAGGGTTGGTGTTAAAACAGGCTTTTCTTTAAAAGGTGCCCTATCTATGAGTTCTCTCGGACAGAAACCGGCCTTTGAAGACAGTAATCTTTGACCAATTGGTACTTCTGTGCTCTCTGCCTGTACCTTCTGCAAGCAAATAAGGGATTTCACCCTACTATGGGAGAGAGGCAACTTAATTGCATTGGTTTAATGTGTCCTAATGAATATGATAACACTATATACTCCATATGCTCTTCTTGGAGCTTTTTCTTGGCCGAGTATCTCGTTGTTAGATTTATAGTACAAGTTGTGTTCCCATGAATGAGTATGGGTGTTTCTGTGGTCAAACACAGGTAGAAGACTTCAATGGCTGCTCTGTAGGGGAGGGGAAAACTAAATCTATTTTATGTCAGTGCTGCCTGCTGGATATGCCATCACCTCGTAGCATAAAGTCTGTAACAAAACTGTCATTTTGTGTATAAATGAAACAAATGCAATCACATACAAATTTCCAGTTCCACCACTGAAGAAGGCAGATGTCGCATTACCATTGTGTGTCGTGTCAGATCTGTCCATGATACTCCTGTCTGTGAGGTTAAGTCCCCCTTACAATTCTGTTTTTGAATGATACCTGCAGAAATAAAAAGTTTTAGACAGAAGTCAACTTCACACTTTTATCACTGAGAAGATTTAAAGTGGAGAAAAACCCCAGGCATAAAAAGCTGGAATGCAGCAATGCATTTCCTGAATGTATCGAATGAGGAATTACCTGTGAATTCTCTGGGAGCTCTGTATTCAGGATTTTTTTGTACTTATGAAGGCTATGTGATTTTTCAACATGTATATTTTAAAACATTGAGCACCTGCTTTAAGCATATAGTGAAGTCCAAGTCTCAGCCTGCAGGTAAGAGAGGTGCCTTCATAGGGAACACACAAGTAATTCCCAGTGTTGCTGGAAAAGTGCTGTCAGCCTAAAGGGATTAGTTTAAAAAGGTAGTCTGCTCCGTTTTCTCTCCTTGGCAGTATTAAGACCAGATTTATGAACATTTTTCATAAAGAAATGTAAAAATCAGTGATGGAAATTACTCTAGAGTTGCACAGCTTTTGAAGGGTGTGTTTCCCTGTTTCTTCTTCCAACCAGGTGTGGGAATGCTGGTTGGCAATCCAGCACCTGTCTTCTGCTTTGGAAGTGCCCAGAAGCTTGCATTAGATTGATAATGTGTTTTGCTAGAGGTTTTACATTAAAGCAGCATCTCCTTAATTGAAAAACATTATTTAGAAGGCATGGTATGACGGAGACAGGCAAATGTGGTAATATCAGTAGAACAGACCAGGCTGAGTTAAAGACTAAGAGGTGGGATTGCCCTTATCTTTCCTGCCAGTCATAGGCTGAGAATCGATCAGAGTAGTGTTGGACTTGAAATATGTAATTAATGATGAAAAGAGCCACTAGCAATTTGGACTGTATTGAACATGAACTGTGTAATGAAGTGGGGAGGTGAGCTCAACCACATTAAACGGGAGAACCTGTCACATCCATAATAGTAAAAAGCTGCCTCAGTATTAGAAAACTGCAGTGGTACTCAGTAATTTAAGAGTATTTAACATAAAAAATCTGAATGAGTTAATTAGGGCTATTAAAATGGCTGCAATAAAATTTGAAAGTTTATGAAAGCTCTAAGCAGTAATTAAGGTTGCTATTTTAATATACAAAATTCATTAAAGTTGAGCAAAGAAAAATCCTGCTGCAGCTCACAAGGGAAAGCATAAAAGGAAAAATCTGCTTTTAAATTCTTGTTATCGTCTCTCTATTGGATTTAGTTAAATAACTTAAGAAACTTGAAACTAGACTATCCTCTTCTCATACATAGTATAATTTAGGATATTCCTATGTATTTGGTAGAAGTGAAGAAGATAGTCCTTTGTGAGTTTATCTAATTGTATACTTCAGTTGATAGGGGGTTGGAAACTACATTGTGAATCTTTTGTCTGCTCTGTATTTTCTGAGATTTTTCCTTTTAGAACTTCTGAGATCATGGTTGAAGTAAAAAGCTATACTTTTCTGCCTAATCAAGCAGCTTCCTTGTTTTTTGGCTGGTGAAAGATTTTTGGCACCCTGTTCTCCAGCGATATCCTTGCTCTAGCTCTCAGGCTGCTACTGCTCAGATAATGGCAGCTCCCTGAAGAATATGAAGAGAAGCTCTGTTTATAGCAGCTGGCTCTGGATGACCCTTTTGGTGCTGGAACTGCTTAATCGAGCAGTAAGAGAAGATCCCAGGGAACTCCCCATCAACCTGTGGACCTTAGGATAAGCTCAAACAGTAGCCGAGAAGCTACTGGGAAACAGGAGAAAGCTCTTTGGCAAGAAGTTACCTAGTCTCCCGAGTTTCTTCAAAAGCTCAGCAGAACATCTAGTGGGTTATTCTGAATATTGAGTTACATCTTGTCACCTGGAAAGGTACTTTCCCAAAAAAATGTTGACATACCTGTGTTTTTCAGCCGTCCACCCTTTCTCTTTCCAGTAAGGTAATTGTTGTCTTTTGTGTGACAGTGAGTTGGATTAAGTAAATAGAAAGGGGCCTTTCAGTTTGCCACCAACTTCTGTTCTTAACCGCTTCCCACTGGTGATAATTGGGACTTTTCCTTCTTACCAGGTTGTGCCCCTTTCTGCTAAAATATTGGTGTTCTTTCTCTGGCCCATGCTTTTGCCATTCATTGTTCTGGCCGCTGTGGGAGAGTGAGTCTGGGAGCAGGGCTGAAGAGGCTCACTAATAACTGTGTTTATTGATGAGTAATCTTCGATTAGCATTTGATGCTGATGAGCATCAGCATCATTGACTGCTAATGACCACTGTTACCTTCTTCTGAGAAATGACCAATACGTGAAGATTTGTATCAAATTCTGAGCTGTTCTAGCTCACTGATAAAGTGAGTGCCTTCCCTTGAATGGAGCTTGGGCACGTCCATTCATTCATTCTTTTCGAAACCCAAAGTAGGAGAATTAATGTCTTGTGTGTCACTGGACGAATAATACTGGAACTATTTTAATTTTGCTCTGTTACTTGTAAGTTTTATACTCGCTGCATCTTCCTTGAGGAGTATTTCTGAAAATCAAAGCTATTAATTTAGTTGGCTTTTCTTCAAATTTAAAGGGAAAGTGCTTTTTGTTGCATATAGCTGTACAAATGAATGGAAATTACCTTGGCCACTGAACTAAATTCGCTGTAAAATAATGCCAGTGCTCTTAGAGCATTCACTTTTAGCACTGCATTAATGTGCTCTTCAGCATTTCTCTCAGCAGGATTGTGGTTGGACTTGATGATCTCAGAGGTCCCTTCCAAACATGAAGATTCTGTGATCAGTACCGTACTTCATAATTTCTCAGAATAGACTCTGATTTAGCTAGAATGTGAGTATTAATGTGTAGAAATTATTCTCTGGAAGCGATTATGCTGTTATTTCATTCAGGAGACAAACCCAACCTGTCCTGGACGAGGAAGCTGCCTCTCCTCCTAAACCCTGACAGTCATTTATTAAGCTGTCTGCATTCACTGATGTCTTCGTACCGCCGCTTTTCATTTTATCAGAGAAACCATTAATAGCTTCCTCTTCTCTGAGATTATATTATGGTTTCTTAAAAGCCACTTACCGGTCAAAGTTTTATTTAAACAGCAAAATAATTCTAAATGCCCTTTTTACAGATGATCAGCTCGGAAGGTGACTTAAAATCTGATTATGTTACTGTGGCTGAAGTGTAACAGACATAGGTGTTCTCCGCTTGGGCAGCGGGAACCCTTTTAAACCTGTCCCTTTGAGCGGTGCTTTTCCTGCCCAAGCATCAGCACGTGAAGCAGGCTCACAGGTACTGGACAATGAATTGAGTTGGGTGTCCCGGTTTGACATTGGGTTAAGCTCCATCTTTGAGAGGAACTACTGCGTTTCTCAGACTGTAATTTATTATTTATTCCTTTGTTAGAAGGCCCTCCTTCACGTGGTGGTGTTTCATGTACTGTTTTATCATTGAGAGCTTTATTGTAACTTCCTAGTTGTTTCCTGTTCGGGAAGTATGGTTTTGTGGGGCTGGATGTGACCTTAGGGGGAAAAAATTCTCCCCAAACATTTTCATGAATATTAGCTATATTTTCAGTACATGTTTTAGTTTCATCAAATATACTTTGCATTTTTATCAACTGATCAGGTGAAATGTTTCTTACCTTTAAACCTTTTGAGGAGTATTATACTCTGTTTCGTAACTTACAAGCTAATAGCATGATGTAACTTTTCGTGAGACTGTAAGATGGTGTTCTTACAAGCAAAAAATGTTTGTCAACTGGAAAGAGTTGCTTGTGCCATCTCCTTTCCCTAATTTTTGAGCCCTTCTTCCCCCCACTAAAAATAAATAAACAAAAAGCCTAATAACTCAGAAGGGCAAAATGATGACCATTTTTCAAAGAGTTTTGTTGGGTTTTTTTTTAACCTGTGTTGAATTCTGGAAGATTTTTGAAACAATCCTTTGAAGTAAGGAACATCTATTAGTTTGGAAACAGAGAAATCAGTCCTTAAAAATAATTCTTCAGTGCACATTTAATCATCTGTGGGTATTCAAAAGGCTTTTAAGGTAGCAAAGGAGCCTAAAGATTTTTGGCAAATACATGCTTCTTGGATGGAAACCCAAGAATTTTAACAACTGTTTTCTGGGGAATATCTTGGCTTTTCTTGGTCTACGTAATTTATATCCGCGTGAGCAGTTTGATGTCACCTCTTGAAGATTCATGGTTTTCAGTCTGGTTTTCTAAGGCCGTGTGGCTCTGCCAGTGCTTCAGTGGCTCCTGTCCCTGCCCCGACAGTGGGGAGTGCAGGGGAGGGACACAAGGAACAGCAGCCTGGAATGCTTTTGTATTGTTAATTTTGGTGGAGAGGTGTCCAAAAGATGGATTTCTTCAGTGTTTGTGAAGGTACATAACTGGCACAAGATACTCCATTAATACCATCTCCCTTTCCCATCCCTCTTCTACATACACATACTCTTCTGTATAAAAGCAGGAGCAGGATGGAAATTGTTGTTAGAGGTTAGGGAGCCCACATGGAGTTACAGTACAGTAATCCATTGAGAGCCAAGCTTTGTTGTTTCCACAGCTCATGGAACTGCTGGAAAAGACAAACATGAGGAAAGCGTAAGTATACAGCAGTCTCAGCTGGATGAACATTAAAAAGAGGGCTCTTTTATCAGTGTATCAGGGTGGCAGCAAAGGCTTTTGGGTCTGTGATTCCCGAGAGCAGAAATAATGTTCTTTTCTAGAAGAAAATCTCGAATACGGTTTAATACAGAGCAATTGTGTTCTCAGGAAAGACAGCAGAAGGAACAGAAAAATACATCATCATCTTCTCAGAAATCCCTGTGAAGTAGTTGATCAGATTTAGGATCTCACTTGATGGCTTATGATGTGTTCTTGCAAATTCATATTTTCTTTTTAAAGTAGGATTGTGCTTGACTGTTCCAAAGCCACATAATCCACTTATTGCAATGACAGAGAGAAATCCATGTAGCAAAGTACTGTTAGATGAGATTTTCTTGTCATTGGGGTGAGGAGATGGTTTCCCTGTTTACTCTTTTTTTAAATTATTATTTTTTTCACTAGTTGCTACTAGAGTTCCCTGGGGAAAAGGGGTTGATGCACTCTACCTGTCACACTTGGGCAGCAAGTGGTTGCAGCATGGGAATGCACGTGGATCAGTCTAACAGGGAATAAGGTTTTTAGGCATATTGTGTAAAACTTTACAGGTTAATATTTTACTTTCAATTTAGGAACCACTTTATTTGTTTTTAGAATGACTTCTTGAATTTTGGCAACTTGCAGGGAGCAGTGATCCATTTACTGCGGAAAAACTGCTCATTTGAGGTTTCAGGTCAAATTTGACACCTGCCCTCTTCAGTGCGTACTGAGTTTTACACAGCACCAATGATAAATGGGGAATTACTGCTAGATTGCTAATAAATATAAACTTATACAGTTCAACGTGTAAAAAAACAGAAGAAAACTAACCCTCAAATAAAAGGAAAGCCCCATGAGTACCAGAGCCTTATTACTACTAGTACCTTTTAAGAATGAAAGTGTGAGAATTATCTACATGACAGATGGGCTGCTGGAAAAAAGTCATGTAGGATTCATTTAAACAATCAATTTTTCATGTTAGTGCTAATGTATTAATTTAGTAAGAAATGATTACATTCGTGGGATCCCGATAACAAAGCTGGTATTAATATGGCCTTTTGACTTCCATCTGAATAAAAATAGGAGACAAAAGACTACATGAATTCTCAATGATAAGCATCACAGTTCAAATGTTTAATTATAGTGGCAAATTTATGTAGAAAGGAAATGGTGGGGTTTAATGAAACATAACTTGTTTATGTGAACGCCAGCACTGTATCTCCTCCAAATAGTACCACAGAAACAGAACACACAATAAAACAGAGACTCACCTTGGGGTAAAAAGAACCCAAGAATTGCTTGGACTTAAGTGTTTGGGGTCAACACATTAATTCTGGAGGGTTTTATGGAAGGTAGGTAAGAATAGTTAAACAGTATCCTTACTCAAAACTGAGTGCAGGCTGCTGCTGAAAGACGTGTCCAGTTTCTCCTCCATCCTTCTTCCCTCATTTTCCGAACTTTGTGCTCTTGCCAACAGAGTCTGCATCACAGCAACAGTTAACTTTTTGGAGGAATATATTCTAAAATTGTGAATATCTTGTTTTTCAACTGGAGATACTTCCTATTTAGAAGGAGAGGCCTGGGAAAATATATGAAGTATTTGAGACCAGGGTAGAGAAGCAGACACTCAAAAGTGGTTTTGCTGGTAGACCTGAACTTGGTGACAGGAATGTAAATGAGGCCACAGACTCAAGAACAAGAGAGGGAACAGGATGGGACCTTCATTTGGGTCAGTGGAAGAAAAGGGATGGGGAGGGAAGTTGGTTCTTGGCAGGAAGATGTTACTCCTCTGGCTGAATTTGTGGTCCTTGAGTCATGGTTATGGAAAGTGAAGGAGAGGAAACTGCACCGCTCAAGATTTACGTGATTGGTGTTCCCACAATTAGGAGTGTGGGGAGAAATTGGCCTTCCTGAATGTGAAGGAAGAGCAGAAAAAAGTGGATCTGGTGTGGCTGTACGTGTGGAGAGCTGGGGATGGTCATGGGCACTGTGCTCCGTGAACTTCACCCAATGCCTGGACATCACAGGGTGGGTGTTGAGAAGGCAAGTGGGGATTTTGTACTGAGTAAAGGAAAAGATCCAGAGGGGAGAGGTTGACTTGGAAAGCAATTGGGAGCAACTGTAGTATTGAATGTAGATGGTAATGAAAGATGACTTGGGTTGTTTATTCTTAGAAGGGTTTGTTGGGGTGTGATATGACACCCTTTTAGAATAAGAAACATACATACATTTACATACAAAGTAAATATTAGAGAATGAAAAGTATCAAATTCAAGGATAATAATACAACAACAAATGTGTATAAATGGAAGCAATCAGGAAGATCTGGATTTTGAGAGTTTTCTGGAGGAGTGTGGCTTACAATTTGTGCCCTGCTCTGGGCTTTTGGCCTCAGTCAAAATACTGTTTTCTACAAGTCTTTCTTCTTCACAGTGAAACATATTTATTATTGTAGATGTAGTCAGACTGATACTTTCTTTTTTTAATTAAAAATTAACCAGGAACGGACATAACTTTTTAAAATAACTTTCAAGCTTAAGACATCTTACCTCTTTCTCAATTATTTAAAAGTTTCATTAATGAAACTGTGATCAGATTAATTCTGTATTTGAAAAAAAAATTTGATTACAGCTTAAAATTCTTGTTACAAAACGTTGAAAGTTGTGTTTACTGGTCTCTCACTGAAAAGGTTATTAGTCCTGATCCTCATGGCTGCTGCCAGCCATCCACAGGCAGCAGGAAAAAAACCTTCTCCCATCTTGATGTGAAAAGTGACTTTTTAAGGCAGTGCTTTTCTTGGTGTTCTTCAGAGTGTTACATTAACATTGGTTGTTTGGGCTCCTGCCTGCTTTGCTCTGAATGATGGCAGTCAGAAAGAAATGTCCTTGTACCACATCTTTGGACCTCACTAGCTTAGTAAGCCTGGAGAGATCTCACAGCAATCTTATAATATGTTTTATGTATGTGTGTATAAAAGGGTAAGACTTGGTCCTGGGATCAAAGTTGGTCCTTTTTATCCAAGCTAAAACGATCCTTCTGGTTAAATCTGGGGCAAGTGGAAAGTCCTTAGAGAAGTTGTTGCATACTCATAACCCGCCTGATGCACTCAATAGAGCTCGTCAAGACTGAGCTGCTCACTGAAGTTCTGCAGAAGTTTAGGCAGTATCTTACTCCATATTCTGATATCCATAGTGTCTTCCAGAAGGATTTCAGCTGGCATCAGTGCTAGTGTGCTTTGAAAGACCGGGTACTGTGGGAGCTTGATGTTGATCCCAAAGCAGAAAATATAGCAGGAGAGCGTTTTTTTTTATCTTTGTCGTTGTGAGAAGATGATTTCAGCTGGATTTAGAGGATGTGAGAAAGGAAATTGAAATGCTTTTCAAGGTCACGTTGGAGCTGAGAAACCACTGCCAGGTTTCTTTCTGTATCGTTGACAGAGGCGGCACCTGATGATCCAGAGTCTTTGCAAAACTCTCTGACTATCCTTTCTGCTTGACAGAGAGAAAATATTCTCTGCTTTAAAGTGCACTTAACCTTTCAAAGGTCAGACAGGACAGTCCGTGAACTGACATGGCTGAGATACACTAAATGCTAATTTTTTTGCCTATGAAATTGCTTTCATGAAAATAACCTGCTAATATACGGTGGGGTTTTGGGAGGTAACAATGCTAAATAAGCTCCTGGTGGTAGTACTGCAGTACTGTCAAGATTTTAAATGGTGATAGTTGAATTTTCCCCAAAGTTTTCTTCCTGAGTTTAACTAGTTGGCATTTTAGGTGTGTACTCCTTTACTGTGGTTATGCTTTGTGTATAGTAGTTATCACCAAGTAACTCCAACCAAAAATTGGCAGATGTCTAGGTCCGGAGAAGGAGGCAGTGTGATTCACTTAGTCTGCTGATTAGAAAAAAACCCAAAAACTTGACCAGGTGATTTAATGAAGTCTAGTGAGATTGTAACAGTGTACTCGGTTTTTGGTTTATGCAGTATATTTTAAAATGCAGTGGTGGTGTTTCTTATTACAAGGAATTTACCCAAAACAGCAGAAACCTAAATTAAATTATGTTTTCTGTATGCTCCTAAAGATGATTTTATAAGCAGCTCGGACTTGCTTAAATTAGACATTTAATGGTACATATGAGTGATTTCCCCCTTCAAGATTGCAATGAAGTTTTTTCATATTTCATGTATTTTGTGCGCTTAACTAGAAATGCAAGAGTTACATCTTGGTGCTAAATATGTGAATTATTTTTATTTTTGTTATTGGTAGGTAGTCTAACCCTGCAGTGGGTTTCCAGATAATTCCATTTGTAGACATAAAGCCATGCTGTTTATTTTTAATTCTTTTTTTTTTTTTTTTTGGTGTATGTGATGTGTAACTCTGAGCCGTGGTTATTAATTGACAGATGAGTTACACTATGATGGCACTTAAAATGCACAACATGTATTTCTGAAAGCAGTCGTTGCTATAGCAACTTTCTAGTAGGTCACTGGCAGTGTTGTGTGTGAGTGTGTGTGTGTGTGTGTATGATTTGGCTGTTAATGCAGACTAATACTGATAGAAAAATGAGAAATGTGAGAGTCAGAAAGAAGGTAGCCCTTCCCCCCCCTTCTCCTCTCCCCTCAAAAACAGGAGAAGATCATTTTGTGGAAAAAATGCTTACATAGGATACTGCATGTATCAGCAAGAAACTGGCTATCAGCTGCTATAATTAGATGTTTTCTTTCTATTTATGCAAAGATCATAAAAAAGAAAAGCCCACACAAATTGCCTTAATCTCATTCTGCTTTTTCTTTGACATCTTGTAGAGTCTGGTTAGGGAAGGAATACATCTTCAGTTGATCCGAAAGCAGTATGTTGTGTTTATTGAGCATGCAGATCTATTTTTATAGGAAAGTATATTCGTATTATATGCTGGAAGTGAAAAATTTGAGAAATTGCTTCTTTTTCTTCATTTGTAAGATCTTTCAGCAACATACAATGCATTTCCATAGGAATTTAGGCCAATATAAATCTCGTGGTCCATCCCGTTCTTCCCGAGCACTTAGTCCTGTGCTCACGCAAACGAGATGTGAGCCAGTTCAGGGAGCTGATCCAGGTACAAACAACCGGAAAACCATTTTTAAAATTGCTGGGTGCTTTCCTGAATTGTGTGAACGGGCAAAGAGCCACGTGCCAGCACAGCCACAGGAGGGAGGAACCACGGTGGCTGCAGTTTGGGTCAGTGTACACAGCTGGCAGTGACTGGGATTTTTCAGAGGGGCTGAAGATGCTATTTCCCACTGACTTATGGTTTCAGTTTGCTCTGAAACTTAACTAAAAGAACTGTCCAGGCAACTCTTCTTCAAATTCTTTGCATTTTTATTCTTCTCTGAAACAGTTCTCTAATAGTCTCTTCTAGGGTTGTTTTTGGTTTTTTTTTTTAATAGCATTATACTGGTCTGATTAGAGAACATTCATATCTCTTTTAGAGTGATCAACCTATGGCTGGGTCATTATTTTCAGTCTCGAATTAACACTGCCTTAGAATGTTAGAAAATTAATAATAACAATAATAAAATTAAAGATAACACATTCTACATCATGATAAATGAAAATAATGTCAAGTGTAGCAAGTATTTTATGGTACTGTAATCAACTAGATTTTTCTCAAATTGTAGTGTTGGGTTGTTTGGTTTTTTTTAAAACAAAAAAGGTATAATAATGTGAGCTTTGTTTTGTGTTGACTCTCTTGTTCACTGAAAGACATGAACAAGCTGTGCTGCGTTTGCAATTGAAGCAGTGTGGTCCATCCATCCGCTGTCTGATGGGAGGAGTGAGAGATCATGGTAAGGAGCGGAGGGCGGGCAGCAGACCTCGAGCCTCTTGCTATCTTCTCTTCTTTTCCAGTGTCTCCTGTCTCCATTCACTGGCCTGCTGGGGTCCAGACTGGTCTCAAAGCTGCTGTAAAGGAAAGGAGCAGGAACACGTGGCCAGGAGTAGGAGGAAAGAGAAGGAACTGCATTTTTGACAATGGCAACCCATCAGATTGGTTCGACCATTGTATGAAACCCCATCCCAGCACTCTACTGAAAAAAAATAATCCCTATTCTATGTTGCTTGAACTTTGTTTTTTCCCCCCACATGTAGTTATCTTCTCTGTGTTTTGAGAACTTAATTTGTGAAAGTGCTATGTGTTGTTTTAGCCTCTGGAAAAGGAAAAATTCCTTGATATTTTTTAGTATTTAAATGGTTGTTGAATGCTTTGTTAAATGTACTTGTATACACCGTGTACTCTGGAAAAGCTTGCTCTAACTTTGCCTCAAGGGTGAAGGCAATGCTTATAGATTAATGTTTAAATTTATTTGAATAATTTGTAGGGAGATAGAGGTAGGACCACATACAAGAAAAATGAAACCTTATATCTTCCTTGTATTTTCTGTTAGGATTTTTCCTAGGGGAAATGTTCCTTTATTTAACTCCTGCAGTTACAGTTTTCAGTTAGAACTTGTTCTTATCTCATGGGAGTTGAGAATCTGTTTGAGGAAATGCTTCAAAATATTCCCACTCTTGCTCTTACAGCCTGACAGTTTCCAGTATCAGTTACTGTATGTATTTTTATTTTATGTAACTGTGTAAAAGACACTGAAAATCCTCTCCCTGTCTTTCTGAAGTGCAGAAGAAAGTGTCTGCGAATTCTGCAACATTTAAAACTGTACGGTCTGATCCCTGCTCTGCAAAAAACAAAAGCCACAAAGTCTTACGGGGAAAACATCCTCTTGTGTGGATCAGCTGCTGGAATTTCCCCTCTCGCTGGAGAGCCTCAGCTTCTGGTGATGGCAGTTTCTCTCTCAAGCAGCTTCTGTTAAGTTTCACTCAGTTTTACCAGCAGTGCTTAGAGAACTGTGCTTTTTCTGGTTTCAGTGTTTTGTATTTGGTGGTAGAGGTAAGGCAATTCTCTTCTCTTCTAGGCCAGAGGTTTTTCCTCTTCTCGTATCTGTTAATTTTTCCCTTTTTCCTTAGTTTCTTTATTCACCGGGAAGAGATTGGTAAGGCTGTGTATATCTGAGCAGAAAGTTGCTATTAGCAGGCCCATTACAGACCATCATCACAACTAAGCAGAGTTTTGTGAGTAGTGAGTATTTTTCTGTTCCAGTTGTTGAAGATGGTGTGATAGATGCTCTGAACACTGACCTTAGTTTTGCCACTCTTCCCCTGAACAGAGCTGTGACCTTCCACAGACTCTGAAACCAGTGAGATGCCCCTAAACCCCCAGCACATTTTTAAACAAGATTTGGTTGTATCAGGAAAGCCTCAGAATTTCAAGTTGTTCCTGCTGTTGGGTCCCTTAGAGATGTTGATTTGTGCAGCACGGCCCCCGTAGATAGGTTCCCAGTTTCGGCTGTCATCCTGTTTTCTGTGAGGCATCACTCTGTATTTCTATTGGTAGTTAATCCTCAATTTCCTTTCTCCATTCATAGTCAAGGTTAACTATCTTTAGGGATCGGGGTGAGAAGGAGGTTTGGTTGGTTTTTATTTTTTTCCCCATGCAAGGGGAAAGGGGTTCTGTTTTAGTTGCTGGAAAAGCCCATGTTCTAGGTTCCCAGTACCACTGGGTTTCCTTTCTCGGTATCTTTGGAAAAATAAAGCCAGAGATCTCTTCTTTTTTCTGTTTCTTTTGAAGTGGTCCCTTTTGGCTAAGTATTATCTGAGCTATTTCATTAAGCCTGACACCTGCATTAGTCCAATGAACTGTTTTGGTAAATATCTCCCAGATCCAAAATTCTTCCTTGTTTAGGAGGAAGGACTGCTGTCAGTGTTACTGGGAGAGAGTGCTTTTGACTGGGCTTTAAAGCTTATAGAACAGTAGCATGAAAATGAATGATGCTTGCTCAGACACAGTCACACTATTTCCAGTGTTTGTCACCTGTGCAGAAATAAAAAAGGTATTCCCATATTTTGGTAAGCAATGCAAAATACGGTTAAAAAAATCTCAGTGTTTGCAACTTACAGTCTGGGTAGTCAAGTAAATTGGTGATAGTTCTAGAGAATGCATTGTCAGCATGTCTTTAAATAAATATGTTTGTAGACAGTCAAGAGGAGAAACAATCTTAAAGGGCATAGGGCAAGAAGGTGAGAAATAAGTTGTTGTATGGTGAGTGGAGCTGATGGTAGTGATTTGGTAGTCTTGTTTTGTCCCTTACTGCAGTAAATCCATGAGTTTTCTCGTGTCCTTGCTGGTTGCCCACCCTGTTTGGCAGTGGCCTGCACCTTGGCACCTTCCCTGGGCTGGCAGAGCAGATGAGGGCCACCAGCTCAGCTGTGTCTCATCAACAGGACAAAGAGCAGCTTGGTTGGTCCTCACCCTGGCCTCTGCCCTCACAGGAGCACAAGGCTCACTCAGTGTTTATTTTCAAAAATAATCTTTTGAGGAACCTCTCCTTCTGGCAAATCTGTTTGCATTTGGCAACATGTTCAAAAAGCATCAAGAGATGTAGGGCATACAGCCTGGTTGGATGTGAAGCCCTTGGGAAGTGAAGCTGAATCAGTTTCTTGTCCAGCTTCTCTTTTCTTGCCTCTCCTCCTTGTATTTCAGATAACGCTTGGATGGTCTTTCAGTTTATCCAGTTTGGAACTGGGCTCTCAACTGGTTTCACACAGTGCTATTACCTTCTTCTGTCTGTACAGTCATCAATCCTGTATCTGGAGCAATGAAAAAGCAATGAAAGATACTTATTTTTTTCAAGCATTTTTTCCCAATCCATTTTAATGGATTTATTGTGGCATGTGAGATGTTTGTAAACATGAAAGAATAGACAGTTTCACCCTCTACTGATTCTTCCTAGGGTTGTTGACTAACCAAAATCCATTTCAGCACTGAATGATAATAGCTTTTCTTCAGGATTATTTACTGAGCTAAAATAAATCTTGTTCTCAGGTGCTAATTTGTCTTTTCCCTACTGTTATTTACATTTTGGACTATTGCAGAACTGTTTCTAATTTTACATGGTACTTGATAATCACTTCTCTCCTATTTCTTCTTATCATTTCATTGATTTCTTGTGATGGGTGTGTCAGGGAGGTCAATAGGGAACACCTGGTGGGTAGCCGACCCCCACTTAGCTCATCTTTAATTTCTTGAGTCCTTCGGTTCCTTTTTTCCTCCCTCGTGTCAGAATCCACATCAGGAAAGGGCTTGTAGGTACAGGTAACGTATTTTTTTAGGTCAGTTGACCTTGCTGTGAGAAAGGAGACAAGCTGCTTGATCAAACATCTTTAGCCTGAAATAAAATCACAATCCTCAAACTCAGCACAGGTGGAAAGCAATTAATTACTGTGAGCTCTGCTGCAGTGGGGGGAGGATATTGAAATTGGTATTGCCTGAGGGGTGGAGAGATAAGTTATAGGGATGGAGGAAACTAATGTGTAATAAAGACACTTTCTCTTTTGAGTCAATTAATTAAAATGATTGTGATTTTTTTAATTTCCAGCTGTGTGTTTTCCTAAGTCTTCAGGATCAGGACTGAGAACTTAGAAGTGGAATGGTTTTGTTCTGAGAAGTGTTCTGCCGGTAAATCATTATTTCAGTGTTTGCTGCTAAGTCCTGCTGATGTTTTTCACCTGTGTCATTTTGGGGAAGGTGTCCTGGGGCCTTGGTGAATTAGGCTGGTCTGGGATCTGTGGATTTGGGTTTGAATTTTGATTGCAGTATGAGGCATTTGTGGTCACTGGGGAAGCACATTTGCAAGGCTTTTTATTTTTAGCTCCAACATGGTTACACGTGTCCACTGGAAAAATGTGCCTCTCCTCACAAGTTTATTGTGTGGTGATCGGGTTGTTTTAAGATTGAAGGATGAGAGGGAAGTATTTTAAGGTATGTTTTTCCAGTAGAGGTTCTAGCTGTGTACCTGATGTGAGTCACCAGCTGTGCATTTGTAATAATTAAGGACGTTCAATCAGCAGCAGTGCCTATTGGAGTACGTTTCAGCCATGTTTGTTCAGCTCATTCAAAAGCTTGATATATTTTTGTGGAGCTGTGACTTTGGGGGAAGTTCTCTTTCAACAGGTGAAGAAATACAATGATGAGGGATGGTAAAATGATTTCAGCATGGTCTGTTCCAGTGCCTTTAGACGGAGGCGGTGTCAGGTGAGGATGGATTGAAGGTATTTAGCAGCATATGGATTCTGGAGTTACTGTTCTTGTAAGTTATTAAGGCAAAATATGGTATCACAAAATGAGAAATTGGTGATCTGACAGTACATTTGATGGTGGGATGGCTTAAATTGTGTAGTTTATAGATGCAGTTTAGTGCCTTGAAGATAACTCAGTAATAGAGAAATTCTTTAATGCGTTCTGGTGTGTTTTCTTCCATCTCTTGTATTTGGATTAAAGACCTGTCAGGCTTCTTGATCTTGGGGAGCACATAAAAATGTTCCTAGAGTAGGAGAATAGGGTTGCTTAGTTTATTGGGAAGAGAATTCAAACCAAGTTTTCAGGTGAAGAGGGATCTAGTCAGAATTGCCAGCTTGTTTTTGCTGATGTCAGGGTTTGGAATTACTTGGAGCTCTTTCTTAGGTATCTAGGACATGGTGGGATTTAAGGCTTGGGTAGTTTTTTCCTGAAAGGCTGCAGTTGTGGATTGTTTCAGAAGAGGGATTGTGGTGCAAGACATAGGTGAAGGGTGTCTGGTTTGATATGGGGTTGGGTTTTCCCAGGAAATTGTTGGAATTTGGAGGTGGGGTTTGATTCTGTGATTAATGTATATATATATAATTCTGTATTCTGTATTGGCTAACTTCATCTTCTCTGGTCTACCTTTGCTTTTGGCTCTTGTTCAGTTTTCATAAGCTCTTTTTAGGAACTTACTAGGTATTTGTAGTTTAGGTACTCTGGCTAATGGATAGAGGAAGGATATGGAAATCACTCCCTCTCCATGGTACACCACTGTCTTCTGCCAATACTCCAGCAGACTGTCAAGGATCGAGTCAAAAGACCTGTGCTACTCTGAGGTCTTTTGAGAAGTCCCTTTTATGCTAAGTCAAATGTCTTTTTTTTTAATAATTTACAGAGTTATTCGGGCTAAAAATAGTTAACGATGGAGGAAAAACAGCTTTCCTGTGATTCTTGCTGAAATTTATTCCTGCTAAAATGAAAAGCATTAGTGGAACCCCTGTCTGCCTCACGACAGCACAAGTTAAAAATGGTTACTAAAATCAAGGTATTTAGACAGCCTCACTGCAAAAAGATAGCATTATGCTACTTATGGTAATGCCTATTGGATATTTGTTAATCCCTTTATTAAATGCAACCTCTCTTCTAAGGAGCTCAAAACACAAGGGATTTAGTTATTTATAAAAAGCCGCATGCCCTCATGTGCACAAAAGGACTGTAGTTGAGTGAAAGAGGGACCTTAGTAAAACAGATACCAATTAGCCACATCAGGCTGGGGGTTAAGTTGAGCCTCCAACCTGTTAGTAGGGAGGCAGTAGGACAAGAATCCCTAAGGTTTTGTCATACGAGCCTTGCTGAAGTTGTTGGACTGGGAATAACTGGTACTCCGGGATCTTTCAGTTCCTGGACTGGTAGCACTGGGAGGCTCTAGGCCTGGAAGTTTGTAAGGGTCATCTCTGGAGTAAATGTGAAACTGAGTAGAGGGTTTTAATACCTCAGTCATACCTAATGTCCAGAAATCTTTGGTGTTTGAGGGACTTGGATTGTGACATCTTTGTAAGGGCAAGGATCCTGACAGGTCTGGCTAGAGGAGATTGATGGAGCTGCTTCTTGAAGTTCGGAGTCCAAGAGACGTGCTTTTCTGAATGAGCAGTGTTCAGTGGCGGGAATGCTTTGACATAGTCCTTCAACACCAACACCACCTTCTGAAGAACAATTATGCCTTCCTGTTCGTTTGAGGGTAGAGTAACAAAGGTGCCTGTTGGGAAATGGGCACAGTATTACACTTCAAAATGGTCCTACATTTACTTCTATTTCATACATGCAAGAGTCTATATTAATAATTGAATATTCTTTCTGTTAGCAGCTGTATGGACTTAAAGAAGTTATTGTTTTAGTGACCTTATTTTCCTCGAGCCTTTGTGCACGTCCCCCCTAAAGTACTAGAAATTAGTCACTTCCCAGAGTTTTTAATTTGTGTGACTGCAAAATGCATGTTCTTTGATAATCTGCACAAAATGTTCTGCAGTTCCTCTTGGCTTTTCTCGTCAGAGTTCCATATGAGGAAAAAAGAAAAGACAAAACAAAGAAACAAATGCCCAAAGAACAGAAACCTGAATAATTCTGAGAGGTTGGGTTCCCCCCCCCTCCCTCCTTTATTCCAGCATTCTGAATGTCAGGCCTGGCTTCTTTTTGTGAAAATTGGTTTTATTGTTGGCAATTTTCCAGATGCAATGAATAATAGAACACCAGATGTCCACTGCTGAGAAAAATTACAGATGAGTAAACACTCTTCTAAGGTAGCATAAAAATCTATTAACACTGCTTCTGGTGTGTCTGTAGACTGTCTGCGCCCTTGGCCCGTTGCGCCTTTGTGCCGTACGGAGATGAAAAATCCAAAGCCTGTGTGACTGTCTAAATGCATCCGACCACACCAGGGATTCCTGCCTTCCTCTGGATGTGGATTATCCGTCGGGAATAAGCAGTCGCTCACTGAAGTGCTTGAGTGTGAATTTACTCGCTGGATTTAATTTTCGGTATTGTCACACATGGATTTGATTGAGGGCAAAGTCGCAGAAACGTTAGAAGAAATGTAGGGGTAAGAAGGGGTATCAGGAGTTCATCTGGTTCTCACCCTTTCCCCTCCAGCAGGCCATGGTTTGTTACAGTCACGCCATGTTTTCAGACCCAAACAGGCTGTGCTCCCAAAGCCTCCTCTGTTTTTTTCCCAGCTGTTTCAGTCTCCTAAGCCCTTTCCGCAAACTTTGTTATGGTTGTTGTACCTGACGAGTGTGACCCATCTATTTCAGAAAAGAAAAAAAATCTTCAGTGGTGGGTAATTCAGTTTTGCTTGAGCAAACTATTGGAGTGCTTTGCTAGTCATTGTCGAGTTTTTCTCAGTGTCTTACCTGAGTTCTCCTTGCTGCGGTTTAAATCTGTTACTTGTCCCATTCTCACTGAAAAATAAAGTTTATTCTCCCTCCCTGTTGCCTTTGCAGCAGTCTTTACGTATTGAAGAAGTCATCATCCTCCTGCAGTCTGGTCTGTGTCCTGCTGTAATCTCCTGTTGCTTTCCTCTGCATGGGTGTTCCTGAGCCTCCTGGAGCCCTGCCTTGGCCCATAAAACTAGCTCTGCAAAAATCTGGAAAGTTTTATGCCACTTTAGGGAGCTTTATTGGCTTACTAAGAAATCAACTGAGCAGGATGCTCCTTTTCGGGGGGAAGCACTACATTGTCTCTAACTCAACTATCTTTTAAAACTTTATGTCAAGGTACGATGAATGTTTACGTTATCCATATCATTATTCAGTCTTTTACAAGGTTTCAGTGATTCCTCGATCTTTGATGTGGAGGATGACTCCATAGTTTCTATAACCGGCAAAATCTCTCTCAACTTTGAATTTGTCCTGGAGCCTTTTTTGTGACTCTCAATGCTCTTGCATCATCTTAAAAAGATGAGTGAGTTTATCTTCTCACGAATCCTTCTGAGCCTTAGCAATGCAAGTGTAGAGAAACAGAAGACTTAAATGATCCATCTATTCCTGCTCGCAATTTGAGGATAGTAGAACCTAACTTCTAGAGCCCTTCTTATTACATGTGTTTTATAGACTCATAGAATTGTTTAGGTTCAAAGGAGGTAGGTAGGAAGCTGATGTTATCCTAATGGACAGATGGCAAGGAGCAAGTTGTTAATTTAGACCTTAATCATCCGGATATTGGACTAGCATTAGAATTCAGTGCCGTAACTTTTAGTCTTGTGCAATCAGACCATAATTATTTACTTTATGAGTGACGGAGTGCCCGCAGCCCCCAGTGATCTCGGTCGCAGTTGTGAATGCTCAGTGCTGCAGAAAATCAGGTCAAGTGTCTCGCTGGGTGTCCGCAGAGTGAGGAGCAGTTACGTCTGAAGAGTCTGTAGGAATAACAAAAGGGAAAGCAAGCTTGTTTTCATACGCTCAGACCATCAAATTTATCTTTATTTAAAAAAAAAAATAGTAATTGCAAGTTGAAAAGGATAACACTTCTTCTGTTCTTGAGCAAGCCATATCTACAAAGGCACAAAGCATTTGATTAATATCTTTAGTATTAGCCATCCTAGGCATTACAAGGGACCAGTATGTGATAATATAGCTAAAAACTATTGAGGTAAACACTGGAGATGATCAAACAAAATTTTCTGAGTGATGCGTGACGTTCGAATCAACTACACTGTTACAAGCACTGTTAAAAGGTTGTATCAGCTTTCCTGTGTAATCTTAGTGTCAGTGCCTTGGCACACTACAGGAATTAGCTGCTACCTTCTGGAAATAGTAGCAGAAGACAGAAAAGTGATTGGCTTTGGCAGTTCACTCATTTTTAGAGACCGAAAACTAAGGATAGAAATGTGGTAGTGTGACTTGGAGGTTTTTTGTCATTTAAGAATTTTATTCCCAGCTCTGCAAGCTGTGATTTGCGTAACCTTTCAGTATGAGGTCTCGCATTCGTAATTGAGAAGAGCACAGTCTAATATTGCACACTAGAAAGCGAGAGTTCAGATTTATTTTTCTGGCTGACTGAGCAGGACCTTTCTAGGCTAAAAATGTTTGGTGAGAGGAAGCAGCAACAGCTGTTTTGCCTGTAGAGTCAGTTCTACACATTGGTGCAACTGAGGAGACAACTGAGATTGAAGGCAATGTTCAATGAACAGTGAGGGGTTGCCATGGGATAATTCTTGTTCCTGCATGTATATGTAACACATCTGGAAATACCTTCAAAGAATGGGAAAAAAAGAAACTTTAGCCAACGATAACGGACATCTACTAAACACTAATTTTGTGTACAGACTCGCTTTGTTCTTGGCCTCAAGTTTTTCTTGTATTATATGCATTACCTCTGGGAGCCTTTTTTTTTTTTTTTTTAATGTATTAATTCCTTACTGACATTTTCTGGGGAAAAAACAATTGTCCATCCTCAGCTTGCTGTTCTAGTAACTCCATCCTTCTGAAAGGCGTCTAGCTGAACCATATGCCACACTGTTCAAAACTGTGCCTTTACTGCAAAACAAAGCGTGTGTCCACGTCTCTCTTGTACCGGGGAGCCTGGTGCTGGACATGTGGCTCCAAATACCTCTCCTCAGCTCTGAACAGAGGGGAAGGTCATCTCCCTGGGTGTGATGGCAGTGCTCTGCCTGGAGTAGCCCAGGAGATGCTGCTGGCCTTTGCAGTGAGGGCACATTGCTGGCTGACCTTCAAGTTGTTGTCCACTGGGATCCTTGGATCTCTTCTGGAAAAGCTGCTTTCCAGGCGGTTGGTCCCAAACCTGTGCATAGGATTTTCTCCCCATGTGCAGGACTCTGCGGTTCCCTTTTCTGAACTTCACACTATTCCTGTTTGTCCTTGCTCCATCCTGTCCAAGTCCCTCCAGACAGCAGCACAAGCGTCTGGTGTATCAACCAACCCTCCCCGTTTTTTCCTTTTTCCTTTTTCTGTTGATGTGTTTTTGCAGGTTGGGAACTGCAGGTCCTGCTGGGTATGAAATGGATAACAGCAACAGCAAAGACATGCTCAGGAAAGGGATGTGAAATAATAACAATACTACTACTATGCTGCACTAGCCTGGTTGTTCCCAGTGTTACCACCTTCTGTCACGGTCAGACTGGATGGAGAATGTTGCAGACCACATATCAGTAGAGCTTGTTGTGTACTTTAAGTATTGAAGGAACTCACTGGAGCTTAGTGTTATTTTTCCTGTCACTTGGACTTTCGATCTTGGTTTAAATACTTAGTAAAATGTGATAATGTGAAATTTAGATTTTGCATAGAACTTCAACGAAATTATCTTTGAGAGAGGCCAAATGAGCTTTATGTCGTGTTGACCCTAAATGATACTATGAATTTTCAAAATCGGAGCAGGAAGAGGTGATTAATTTGGCTTTCAGTTCGAATGGCCGCGGGGTCAACATGAATTAATTTGTTTTGAGTCCTAAACTTGTAGTAGAAATAAAGCTTGTGCTTATAGAAAGGCATAGTCCAAAGCAAACAAAAACCTGTGAGTGACGAAGAACACATCACAGCATTTGCTGAATTTGTTACAGGTTTAGTTCCTGATGGCTGTTTTTCTAGTTCTGCAGGACTTGGAAATTACACCTCCAATTTCTCAATATTATTTTCACTTTGTAGGTGGGATAGCTGAGCAGGAAGGATTTAAGCGCTGTGCCCAAGGCCGTGTGTGGGGATGGATAAAGCAGTAAAAGACTAGAATTTATCTGCCTGCGTGTAAGATCCTCTTTTCTCTCTCACCTTGTTGATCAAAGCTTTTGGAGCCTCAGTGTGCGTCGTGCTGCCTTCTAACAGGATTGCCATTTGCTGCTGATGCAGGCCTTTTCCTCGCTGCCAAACCCTGTTGTTGGGCAAGAATATTGAGGGGATAAATCTTGTCTCTAAGCTGAATATGAAAAACTTGAGTTTTCTGCTTCTTCTTTTATGGTGCAGTGCAAAGGCCTGGCGTGCATCATGTGTTCTAGATTCTTGTCTGCACAAGTACAATTGGGGTTCTCCAGTTTCCTTTGGGCCTTAATGGGATGGAGAAGTGCACTGCTGCTTCGCTGATTTTCATATTGCAAGAAAAGATGTAGCTGGGAGCACCGAGGGAAAAAGCAAAGTAATTTTAAATGGAAGATGAAGTTACGGCATACAGGCGTTACCAACTAAGTAGTAGAAGATATTGCTCCTCTAGTGTGAGCTGTTTGAATATATTCAGCACATGGATGGGACGAGGTCACTTGGTCAACAAGGAGAGGATTTTGAGTGGGAGTCCGTCAAATACCAGCTATCTTTTAGAATACCAGTTATCTTTCATTTTGGATATTTTCTAGGCAATGGAACTAATAGTGATGTAACTCGTATTGCTAAATTTAGTAAGTGGGTTTTTTATTTGTTTTGGGTTTTTTTTGTTGGTTGGTTGGTTGGTTTCAGCTTTCTAAGGTGTAGGTACCTTGTTTATAATAAGGTTGGTGGAACTTGATTTCGTTGTTGCCAGCAGATAGTTGCTTGGAACAACTCCATCAGGTTTCAGGGTTCACATCAGTCTGTTCAGTTGGTCTTTGGCTTAAATGGGTAGATTAGTTCAGCACCAGAGAGGCAAATAAGACACAATCTAAAGACTGCAAAAAATATAGGTGTCTTTTCATGTTAGTAGAAACTGTAGAAAATACTGATGGAATGACTGTATCAGATTTATTGTTGTAGAACTGTAGAGCCTTTCTTAAAGGTAACCCTATTATCAGATAATTATTGAAGAAAAACTATCATAAAACTGACAACCTAGTAGAAAAGGCTTTTTAAATTTTTTAATTTTTTTTTTTTTTACAGAAGCAGTTTTATATAATGGTCCTTATGTCTGCCCTGCTTATTGGTCATGGTTAAAAATAGAAGCAAAAAAGAGAAACATTTACTTGTTTTCCTATTGTATGTTTCCACTGAATGGTCTCTTCTGGTGCCTGCTTTATATTCTTCTACAGGACATTTTTAACTGTGCCAAGCATAAATTCGTCATTTTAAAATACAGATGTGCAGGCTTAAAAAGCTGCAAACATGCTAAGGTCATTAAAATTGAGATTGAATGAAAACATTAGATTTGTTTTTTTAAACTCCTAAATAGAAGCAGTTGACTGCAAGTTAAAGGACGTGTTCAACTATGTTGTGTTTATTATCGTTTAAATAAGCCAAAATGCAAAAGTACAACGTGTTCCTCCTTCTGCTCTTCTCTTCCCCAGAATAAAGGTGACAAAATGGGAGTCCGTCTCAAGCTTTCAGGATTTTTTCTCAATGGCTTTATTCTCAAGCTGAATGAGACGGAAAGGAGGAGAGTCTGATTTTCCTGTTTATAAGAACATCATCTTTAAGAACCAGGTCTTTCTTCTATTAAAACTAGAAAAAAATGTGAAGGTTCACATTTGCAAAGTCCGTAAGGACCAATGATTTTTCCACAGTTGTCAAACTTAATTTAATTGCACAACTAAATTGAGAACACTGTTCCAAGCACATACAGCTTTTCATTAGTCACTATAGTGTTTTATTTTATTTCTAACCCAAGCCTAAGCAGCATGGGTGGTAATTTGGAAGCAAGTGGTGGTGTTTCTGTCAGTGTAGAGGCATGTTACTGCTGAGGGAAATTGCAAGGCAGTTATCCCAAGACTCTGAAGGATTTGAAAGAGGGGAGATTTAGCTTAAGTATTAGGAAGAAATTCTTCACTGTGAGGGTGGTGAGAGCCTGGCCCAGGTTGCCCAGAGAAGCTGTGGCTGCCCCATCCCTGCAGGGGTTCAAGGCCAGGTTGGAGGGGGCTTTGAGCAACCTGGCCTGGTGGGAGGTGTCCCTGCCCAGGTCAGGGGGGTTGGAACTAGATCTTTAATGTCTCCTCCAACCTAAACCATGCTAGGATTTCCTAAGTTCAGCTGAGTATCGGGCTGAGGCAGAAAGAGTGAGCACTCAGGACATCACAGCCAGCAGGACCATATCGGATGCGTATGAGGGATATGGCTGACTTGGATTGTGAAGGTGTTACTCCATGCAATGCAAGGCTCTGCTTCTGGTCAGTGCCACAAAGTGCACAGGATTGTGCCTTTTCTTTTGGGGCTTCTGGTTCCAAGCTGCTCATTTTCCAGCTCGTCAGTGTTGAGAGTTCTTATATTTTAAGACTTGTTGGTAACACCTGTGTTAGGTGCCTTTATTAACACAAGACAGTAGAAAGGCAACGTTGTCATTTTTTAGATGGTCCAGACCTGGACCTGACCACACACAGATGGATTTGTTCTAGCACTGCTTTGCAGTTCCTTGTATAGCATAGGAAAAATATGAGAAATATATGAGAAAATACCTTGCTATTCCCTGTGTGTGGGGTTGTCTACCATTGCCACCTTGTCAAGGCTGTGGGTCCAGCTTCCTTGGTTCTTGAGTCGCTTCTGAATGAAAGAGCTCACCTCTTCTCTTTCTGGCTCTTTATACCCTTCACTCCATACTTTCATTTAGGCCAGGACTTTGCTTTTCCAATGAGTTATCTCTGAGCACGTGTGCTTTTCCTTGGGTGTGAAAGCGCTTCCCCGGAGCAGTCATGTGCTGCTGGTTACTATATCTGAGTGTGCACAGCAGGTGTGAGGAGTGATAGCTAGGGTAAAAAAGAAAAATTAAAAAAAAAAAAAAAAAGAAATTCCATGTCACAGTTGTGCAGGATGCCTTAAACATCTGTGGAAAATACCTCATATGAAAGGCATATAAATTTTCTTCAACTTCTTTTGGAACCTCTCCTGAAAAGTAAGATTAATGCCCAGTATCCTGCTAGAATTAGATAATCTGAAGATCTGAGATGGATAGGTTTCCTTTGAGGTCTAGTTAGCATATGCACGAGTGTGTGTGTGAACAAAAACCATACTTTGTTCTTCTGTTTTAAAAAAAGGGAAGGTATTACAAAAAATGTGTACCATCTAGTTGTCATGGCAGGAGGAAAAAACATTTGCAGAAGCTTAATCAAAAGCTTTCTTCTTCTGTTTCAGGATTTCATTAAATATTCTTCTTATAAGAAGAATAACGTAAGTTTTTTGTGATTACCAGAGTGCATGTTGTTCCAATGGTAGTGAACCTCTCCATTTCAGAGATCTGAACATGCCTTTCTTCTTTTATATAGGAAATCGGCTCAAAACGTAATTCACTCTGATGCTACGTTTGTTTATAATGAGTTCTTACAGGTGTCTGAAATAGCTGCTTAATGTTGGTGAACCGGTGCGTCATTCTCCTGTTAAGAGTAACCACATCCTTTAAAATGTAGTAATGTCCAATATCTCTAATGAAGAAATGCTGTTACGGAAACAAGTTATGGAAATAGCACAAGTGGCACAATGGCACATAACATTTTTGTTCATGAAGAACTGGGGCTGGCTTGTGTCTTACAGTGAGAGAGGAGAGTTTGTACACCAACTTGGTGTAGAAAATGACCCCCTTCAAACCATTGATGCCAGAGTGGTAACTTTAAATTCCGAACTAACTTTTCTTTTGTTTAACCTTTGTTTTGCAACAAAATGGCTCGCTAATGATACAGTAGAAAAAAAATAGCCAACGAGGTGGCAGTATACAGTGAATAGTTTGAATTTGTTGATGAGACACCATAAGTAAAACTGTCGGTAGCACATAGTAAGTACTGGAGGATCTAGTTGTATGCATCTGGGAATCTAATTGGGACTGGAATAACCAGAGGCAAAAGAAAAAAAGTCTGTTGATGCTGTACAGTTATGGTTTTGGTAAATAAATACTGATGTGCAAATAGTAGAATGGAAAATAGTATGTTGCATGTTGTGGTGTTTTGCTTACACTGGTGCAGTTTTCTTTAGATCCTGTGTTTGGTGCTATTCATGTTACCTCTTCCGGGCTTGATTTTTCCTGCTGCCTTGTGAAGAGCTAGTAGAGCAGAGAAAAAACTGCCTGATGAGAAGTAAGAAAATAGTTAAATAAAAGATTTAAAGTATCCTGCGTTTTAAAAACACGCAGTTAAGTCCTTGGTATTCATTGCTATTGCTCAACTGCGGTGCTCCATGCAGCTATTTCTATTACCCCAGGATCTCTAAAAGGGGAGAATGAAACAAATCATTTTAAGTTTCTCCAGAACTTGCATTTTCTGGAAGAATGGGATGGCAGCTCTATGTTTTATTACATCAAAGATCAGTGCATGTGTCACATTATTTAATGGTACAGTCATGTCTGCTGTCATTAGTCAACTCCTTGATTAGTCTTTCGGATAGAGAGATGTTACTAATGGGTGTAGTAATACCACAGGGGCAGTCTAGTTTCTGATTAAATTGACAATTTTGGTTAAAATACTTGTGTTGCAGTTAGACATGTTCACAGCTTCTGACTGTGAAATTCAGTCAAATAAATCTGTGAGTCAGTGAGTCTGACTGCATAGGTGTAGTTCCATTAAAGGGAATGTTATTAGGAATATTACCTTTTACGGGTTTTGTTGTGCCTAAATCAAAACCTGTATGACTTTAGGTGCAGATTCGATCTTGATTCAAAACTAGGAGAGACTGTTTCTCATGAAACTAAACTTTTGTCTTGCAAGTTTAGTCTATTTTATGACTAGAAAATAAATTCCTTAAATACAGATTGTCATATTCTCTGATTGCTTATATGTTAACCTCGTTTATTTAAACTTTCTCAGAGTTCTGCTTGTGTTTTTACTTTAGAGTTATTGTAAACAAATACGGATGGTAATGCAAAATACTTTGTGTAATTTAAAAAAAAAAAAGTAAAGTTGCCTAAACAGAATTATGAAAACTGAACACGAGAATATGATTAAGCTGTTCTGGGGACATCCATTTGAAATTTCATGTGGTTTAATAGTGATGCTACTTCAAAATTGACTGGTTTTGTTTATAGTGCTTTTTAATCAATGTATGACTATTTTCGAATCACATCTAACACTTCTTTTCTCTCTTTTACAGACTGGACTTTCACATTCTTTTCATGAAAGAGGTTTCCAAGTAGTTGTCTTATAATAACTTTGAGAAGAAGTTCTATGTAGCTCTTACTTTCAAGAGTGTTGCAAAAATGATTACTTCAGATTTGCCAGTACTACAGTGAGTATACTTTTCTCTATTTATTTGAAATCTTCATTTTTAAAAGGTAGAAGTAAACAGAGAGGTGATTGTGAAGATAAAGCTTGAAAGAAGTGCAGATTACTGTGACTCTTACAGGCCTCCTGTGTTGTCACATGCTGAAAAACTGTGAAAAATAAAACACTTAATCTAAAAGATGTTTCTTTATACATGTGGAGATTAAACTTTGCTGTGAAACACAAAGCAAGATCTTTGCTACTTTTATGCTTCTGAATATTGTGAGATTTCAGAAATGATAATGGGTTTTACTCATAATTGACCGTATTTGTATATTCCAGTGGCATCCCCTTTCTGACAGTGAGCTGTATTTATTGTGCAAAAAGCCTTTGGTGTTGGTGACTGAAGAGAGCAAGTGGTGTTGGCATCTTGTGATCATGCTGGGAAACGAGTGGCTTACACAAATGGGAATGTCACTGAACCTGGATAAAGCAAACTTGAAAAAAGTTTGGAAGTTTCCAAACTCTATTGGAAAAAATAGAGTGGAAGTCTATAATGAGAGGAGCTAGAGAGTAAATTGAGTAGAGTTAAGAAAGGAATTTTAGAAACAGGGAAGCTCTCTCGCTCCCCTCCTCACCAGGAGAGAAGGAGAAAACAAGATGAAAAAGCTCTTGGGGCGAGATTACAACAGGGCAATCACTTGCCAATTGCCTTTATGGGCAAAACAGACTCAACATGGGGAAAATCAATTTATTGCCAATTAAAAAAGATGTGGATGATGGTGAGAAACAAAGACACAAACTAAAATGTGTTCCCTCTCCCCCTTGCCAATTCTCTGCCCTGTTCTCAACTCTTCTATAACCCTCCTGGGGCCCTCTGAGGGCAGCAGCACGGACACTGGCACCAGTGTGGGCTCCCCAGGGACCACTGGGAGCCTGTGCCTGGCCACCAGCAGCACCTTCTCCCGCAGAGCTGGTCCCAAGAGATGACCCTGGTGGGGGACAGTTCAAGAAGCTATAGGTGGCCTTAAGTGAATGAAACAGCGTAGAGTTTAAGGTTTAAAAGTGCATGTTAATAGAGTTGGTAACTCTGCACAGCAGCTGACAAACCTGGGGGACATTAAAGATGTCGGCATATTGTTTAATAAGAAAAAGATTATGAGCCACCAATATTATGCCACTTTAAAAAATGAAAGGATAATCATACATGTTTTTTCCAGTAGAGCTGGGAATTGTGTAATGTCACTGTGCGAGGTATTGGTGATATGTCATCATCTATAACACCTATAGTTTTGGTTGCTCCTAAACAAAATGAGATTTTATTTTTTCCTTTTATAAAAAAAATATCTGCATGATTTACCTATAAGGGTTTTGAGGCCTCCTGAGGGCTCAGAACATAGTCTAGTGAGGACGAGGTATCAAAGAAAGTAGGTCCCAACCAGACTTTCTTCAGACAGGGGTCTGGCTAAGGCTGAGAGAACCTGAAGCAATCTTTGGTTAGGGGTATTAGCTGTACACATTTAGAAACGGGAAATCACAATCCGGTTCCACACAGAAAAAGCCCTGATTTTCTTTCTAGCTCTTACAAAAGCAGCTTTAAATGATTATTATAATCTACCGTTCCTTATTTCTGCTTTCTCATAACATTTCCTAATCTTTTTGGCTACCCTCTTTAAACAAAGGGTCCTAAAGTCAATTTGATATATTAATGTACTTTGCTTAGGACCATATCAAATATTCCCTCCCAAATTCTTCTCTGTTGAGGGAACATGAAAGGAGAAATCTTTAATCTTTCTGGATTTATAGAAGTGGCTTTCCGAATGCAGCAGAGACAGGATTTCACTTATTGGTGTTTCAGATGTAGGAAAAAAAAAAACAAACCAAAACCTCTGGTGTATTTGACCTGGGTGACTGACTGTTACGAGTCTTCTCTCAATGGGATGACTCATCTTTGCTGTGAGGCATGTTACTCCTTAGATTTTGAAGATCAACCATGGGAGCTGATTCATCCATGATTCATGAGCCTGTGCATTTAGCCGTTTTTCTTCATGAATGCTTTTCTTCACAAGGCTGAGTCTGGTGGTAGCAATTACTGAATTTATCTCTGCCAGAACCTGGAGCCACCTCAGCAACACTGATAAAAGCTTATAGAAGCGTTTTTATTTACAAAACTTAATACGTGAATATAGGGGTTTTGGAGTGGTGTGTTTTTTAGTGCAGAAGGGTGGCATAAGCTTTATAGCTAGGGCTTTATGTAATAGTAGAAGGAAGGCCAATTTGTTATGGCTTATTTTGCAGAGAAGTGACATTTACTGTGTCTATGGAAATATGTCCTTCAGAAGCATGACATCGCAAAGGGCTGCCCAATAATCTGTTAATTAGCCATTGAAACTAACCATACAGTAGTGAAGAGTTATCATAACTTTGAAATAATATCTGGAGTTGTTAGGAGAGATCCTAGAGTTACTCCTGGCTTTCTGGGATGCTTTAGCCACCACAGAAACCTGAAAGAAAATCAGAATAAATTTGAGCCCCTAAAAGAGGTTATCACTTGTCTGCTTTCCTCTGTGCCACCCCAGAGTGTACGTGTCCCACACTCTGCCAAGTTGTCTTATGTCTCAGTCATGTCAAAAAGTGTCTTAGAGAGGAAAGGTTTAGCCTCAGGCGCCTCTCCTCTCCTCGGATGAGGCAGGCCTCTGTAGGCCCAGGTTATTTTTCCCTCCCAACAGCTTCAGGAAAGATAAATTGTGACTGAGATGGAGTTTTCCCTTCGGGTGACGGGTCACACGCACATAAAATAGGTAGGATAATTCTGGTGTGTTAAGATGTGGATGGCTGCCACCAAATAACCAACTTCCTAGCAGTTCTGCAAGACGTGTAGGGAATGAGGGAGATGGATGCTGGCCAGATGCTCTTCTCAATGAGTGTTAAAAACCTGACAGAAATGCAGACGGTTCAGAGATGCTTTACTCCTCCTCTGGGTTCAGAAATAAGAAGAAAAGAGGCGTATGTCTGTGTGTACCCAGGGCAGCTGTGAGGCTTTGACAGAAGCAAGGAGCACCACCTCCCAACCTGAAGGGACCCGAGGCCACAGCCAAAGGGCCTTTTTGTGGCCTGCGTGATTCAAACGTAATTCCCTGCTGCTTGAAATGTTGTTTATTTTCATGTTAAATCAGCCAAGGACTGTAGGTTGCCCTTGATCCTGTCTCCCTGCTCCAAGTAATGTGAGGATTGAAGGGAATTTGCTGATGATTTCTCTTTATTCCTTCTTACATATTCCTTACTGGGAAGACTCTCCTCTCTGCCTCACATACTGTTAGGGTGAATTTCATCTTGTTTAATTACGAACATATATAATTATAGGAGCTGCTTGTCTAGATCACCCTAATTTATACAAAATTTATAAAAATTTATAAAATTTATAAAACACACGGCCTGACTAATTTGGATCCTGACCTTAGCATGAGGTACACTGCACCTTAAGATTTTCTGTTTTCTGCATTATATATGCCTCAAATTTGGATTAATCTCACTCTTCACTGTACTGATTTATTAAGCCTTTCCCAAAAGGTTTCCAGAGAAGTTTTTCCAGAAGCATATTAGAGAAGCACGGTTATCAGGCTTAATACAACAGTCTGTTTAAGACAAAGAAGAGAAGGTGGTTAATAATAGAACTGGTCTCTCCATATGCAAATTGGAATTTCCAGAACTAAATACACAAATCTCACTGGGTTTCACTGAACCCAGACAGAGGCTGTAGCAAAGTTGAATTCTCTGTGAACTAAATGCATGCAAAATAGTAGTATAGTTGAATTTATTTATGTAAATATATAGTATATATTTCAAGGGAAGTGTTTGAGCCATTTGCCTAGGAAGACTGCTTGAATCTGGTTTTAATGAGGAAAAATCTTTATCCTGGTGATGTTAGGGGTGTGGTTTTGTAAAGACAGCAAAGCTACAGTGTTTCCCCAGGAATGGGGGTGTTGCTTACACCACACCATGTGTAAAATTTTTCCGGTAAACATCTGTGTAGACCAGAGATAAGCTTTTTTTTTTCTACAGAGAGCAACAGATAATTGCTTTAATTTCTCTACAGCAATAGAAAGCAGCAGGTATTTTTATGAGGTTTCTCAGTGCTGTGTTCAAAAGTTATTAAAAAAATATATATATAATTGCTATTGTGAGACAATAACACCTTTTTGTCAAATGGAGTTGCAGTGTGATGGCTGGTCTCTGAGTAAAGGCCGGATCCATCCATCTGCACAGGCATTGTTCTCAGCTATATTCACTGCCTTGTTTTTCACTAGTGTGCCCCTGGTTTACCACATCGTTTTGAACTATGTGCGTGGAGTATCTTTTATTTGGTTTTAGGCATTTTACAATTTTTCCTTTTTTCAAATGCATGGCTCCATATTGCGTTTTTCAAATTTCATGTTTTATGAGGCAGAAAAGCTACTTCTCTTTAATTTTATCACAAAGAAGCTGTGTTTTCAGTATTTTGTAGAGATACTGTTTTACAAGCGTGTCATTTGGGAACTCTAATGTACTTGGCTACTGTTTTTTAATCTAGAGTGCCTGTTTTTTTTGGGGTGTGTAGAGTATTTAGAGGCAGTCCATTGGAGTTACTTTCAGAACAGGAGATTCATACATGTTCTACTGCATTCTAGCTTTTGTAAAGGATTCTGTGGACCCCTTGGTAGTTTTGTGCTTCCAAATTGGAAAAGGTTGGAAAATAATGTCTTAATATTAGAAATTCATCATAGTTCTGCAGAATTATTTGGGTTAGGAAAGATCTAGAACAATACAGTAATTTCAGTACAGAGGAGTATCAGAACATTCTTGATTCTGATACGGTGGTGTTTGTATCTTTCTGCATTACTCAAATAGCTTTCTTGGTGATACAGCAAATTTGTGAAGTATTCCTGATTTATAAAACAAAGAAATAAACCCACAGACAATGTGGAAGATCTGTGTAGGTCTTGGCTTGCTGAAGCTTCTCAGTTTCTGTAAACCAGATCACTAATGCCACATTTTACAGTTGAGGCTGTATAAAATAATGGAATATGTCTGATTTTCACTTTCCCCTTCCACAAGTTTTACAGCAATTTAACTCCTTTGAATTCAAGGAAATGATACTGGGTTTAAGGAAATATATGATTAGAGCTAGATTTGACCCATCTTTGAGTAATTAGGACATTATTACACTTATTCTTTCATTTACAGAGGTCTCATGCACTGGTGGTCTTACAAACTAAAAATAAAGCACATGAGTAACATGAATGGTTTTGCTTGTGGGCTCTTCTGGGGCAGAATCTAATGCCTTAGAAGATGAATTATAAGCTGAATTTCTTCAAGGAGCCAGGTCTGTTTTCAAGGCAGAGAAGTACCTGTGCACCTGGTTTGTGGGAGGGGGCGGAAATTGGGGTAATGTTTTTTTCCCTACTTAGTATGGTCTTAAGTCTAAAACAGGAATGACTGCAAAATGATACTGGGGGCTTCTCTGTTCATAGTCGTCGAGCAATGTCAAGGTTTTTCCATTGTACAAGTGAAAATGTTTTTCTAACTGCAAGAATCATGTATGTCTTCAGGTCAAAGTGAATTTGTGCCTCATGGTCAGTGTTAATCCTCTCTTTATTAACAGCTGCTCAATACCATTGTCTTTGAGTGGGACTGAAAAGACGATTTAACCCCAGTGGGAACTTGTGTAACTGTTCTAATGATGCCATAGCTGGACTGGGATCCGGTTTGCTCTCTTTAGTGGCATGGAAGGCAGCTGGGAAGTAGTTACTGAGAGTACAAGAAAGTTGATATTAGTGAATACATTGTGGGATGGACGTGTTGAGAATGTGCTGTTTAACATAGCCAGTTTTTGAAGTGTAACATGGTTTCAAAAGAAGCTGTTAATTTAAGTAACTTCCAGTCTACAAAATGACTTTTCAGGCCATAAAAAGGTAAGGTGTTTTGCCAGGGCTAACAATGCTTAGTTCCTTAGTTTGCTGAATAAATGTGGCAAGCCCTTAAATGCTGACTTTTTTTTTTTTTTCTGGTTTAGGACTAAGTATTTAATCAGTGAGTTATAGATTACTTGTTGATTTCAAATCATTTTAATTTATCTAGTGTTTTTCCCCCCCTAGGGATTCTACAAATGAAACTACTGCACATTCAGATGCTGGCAGTGAGCTTGAAGAAGCAGAAGTCAAAGGAAAAAGAAAAAGGGGCCGTCCTGGCAGGCCTCCAGTATGTGTAATTTAGTTTTGTTTTGTTATGCATCTATTTAAAATTGACTGCAAACTGTTTTTCATCTTATCATCTTGTGGTCACATAAATAGGCTTTTAATGAGCCCTATGTCAAACTTTATGAAGACTTGTAGTATAAAATATTTATCAGATTGGTATCCCAACAATGCTTGGAGTGTTTAAAAAGGGACATAAAAATGAGCTCATAATAGCTATTATTTTTTCTTTCACTGGTTACTTACGTGAACATTGCAATTCTGTTATTATTGTCGTATTGCAACATTCTTCCAGAGCGGAGAATAATGTCAGTAAGAACAACCACTTTCTGTTTTAAAAGTTGTAATGGATTTTAAGTGGCAAATGACAATCAAGCCATCCTTTTAGTAGCTGATAATCTCTTAATGTTGAACGGAAGAGTTGGAGCATAGTATTAGCTCAATATCTCAGAAGATCTATTAACATATCTTGAAAAATTCATGTAATGGACATACTCTGTGTCCTACGTATAGATTGGGAGCTTCAGCCTGTTCTCTAGTGTAGGGCAGCACATGAGATTGCTCTCTGCTGTATAAGATTTGCTGTTCTTCAGTAGTCTTTTCCCATTGCTGGCCCATGAATGGGAACATACAGGGACAATTCTCTATTACACATAGTATTTAAGGAGGCTTTCTCTTTTATTTTCTTTTTTTTTTTAAAGTAGCCAATTTATTGGAAAATACAGAAGAAGTTTGATGTGTCATGTTCTCCTTCATTTTAGTTCTTCAGGGTCACCTGACATAGTTCTTGACTGTATCACTTGAAGTACATGCCATGGAATAAGATTTTTGGTCAGAACTTTTGTGTATTTGTTATTAATAGTTTTGATTCTCCTCTTAGAGGAGAATGAGCAGAACCAAGTGTTCCTCTCCAGCGTGCTGGCCAAGCTGGAGCTAACTCCTCCTTAGTACTGGTTTTCAATTTACATCGCAGTTTCTGGACTTACTTTGGGAGCCAACATTTAAAATCCTTTAAATGGGCTTTTCTGGACATGTCATCTTCCTTCTTAAAGCTTTTGAACAGTTTCCTATGATGGGATATATTCTTCATCAGATGGACGCATTTGCTCACAAACATGGGGCTTCTTTACAGGAAGCTTTAAAGAAGCATGTAAAGAGAACAGCTCATGTGTTTATATGTACAACAAAGGGCAAAATCTGAAATTATCTTAAGAACATCTCACTAGTAAATGTATGAGTTTTTGCAGATCTAATAAAAAAAAAAATCCACAGCCAGAGGATGGTGCAACAACCTGATTGCTAACCCAGAAAGTTGTCAGTGTAGGAATTTAACTTAAAGCAACACTAGTGGTGTTTTGTACCCACCACACATTCCTGGGAGGGAAAAGTGAATGTTACAAAAGGCGTTTCTCATCCCTCTGCTTGAGCTTATTAAGTAGCTCTGGTGGGAATATTTGCTGAAGCACTCTGCTGTGCCTGCTATCAAGTTTCTACAGGAGCAATTGCTCATTATGCTTAGAACAACTCCAGCCTTATTAAGTGTACATGATCATAAAGTGATGAACACACAGAGGAAGCAGCCCTTGCTGCATAAAACGATGGGATGCCACCTGACCATTGCTGCTGAGGGGCAAGACCTTAGGCTTATCAGAGATGATTCCACGGAAGCATCATCTTAATGCTCAACAGGGATAAAGAAAAACCCAAATCCAGTCTTAAAACTCTGAGGAAGAGAATAGGGAATAAGAATAAAATGAATGCTGTGTCCTTTATAAAAATGTGGTTTGCCAAAATCTGGAATATTTTGCACAATTCTAGTTTCTCTTTACCTCTCAACCTCCACCCCAAAATCTCAGTGAAGTGTATATTAGGACTGGAAGAGTTTCAGAGAAGAGAAACAATGATGGTCAATCATGGAACCAGGCTGGGAAGGACTTGAGGAGGTCTCATTGCAACCTCCAGCTCAGAGCAGGACCGGCTTTGGGATCAGACCACATTGCTTGGGTCTTCTCCAGTCTGGACGTGGAAACCACCAAGGCCGGAGACTGCACAGCCTTTCTCAGCAACCTGTTCCATTTGATTCCTTGAAAATTTTCTCCCCTATAGGCAATCAGACCCCCTCTTTTCAGTTCCTGACTCCTGTCAGTTGTCCTCCCACTGTATTCTGCTGCAAAAAGCCTCACAGGGGAAGTGTTCCCAGCTTCCCAGCCATGTTGGTAGCCCTCTGCTTTACTTGTGCTAGTTTATCAACACCTGTCTGGCACTGAGAGGGCCGAAGCTGGACATGCTGTTCCAGGTATAGGCTAAGAAGTGCTGAGTAAAAGGATATAATCACTTTTTTTTGGTGTACTGCTGTATGTACAGCCCAGGGTGCTGATGGCCTTTGCTGCTGAGGCACATGGCCGTCTCATGTCCAGTTTGCTGTCTTCAGGACCTTGAGGTCCCTTTCTAGAGCTGTCCCCTGACTGGCCGATCTCCAGCCTGTGTTGGTGCAGGGGTTTATTCCCTCTGCCAGGGGCTGGTCTTTGCATTTGTCCTTGTTGAATTTGGACCGTACTGTCAGCCTGTTCCTCTAGAATGTCAACAGCAGTCTTGCCTGTGATGTCATTATACTGTCCCCCTGCCAATTTGGTGTCACCTGCACATTTAACAGGAGCACACTCTGTCACCCCCTCCAGCTATTTGATAAAGATGGGAAACCGGACACGTTCCAGTTAAGACTTCTGCTGTACTCCCTCATCACCAGCCTCCAGGTAGAGGATGATCCATTAAACCCTGTACTCTGAGCCCAACAGCTCAACCACTTGTCCACCCATCCAGATCACAACTTCCCAACTTGGGCACAAGAATATTGTGAGAGAATGTTGAAAACATCACTGAAGTCAAGATAAATGACATCTATTGCTCTCCCCGTATCCACAAATTCAGCCATTTTGCTACAGATTTTTGGGTGACTTGACAAAATGTGTATGTTTGGATACACAATCAAATCCTGCTTTCGTAACTGATAGTGCAGCAAGAGAAAGGAATAAATAAGGTTCTTCTACAAAAAAAAAAAAAAAAAGACCAAAAAGGAAAAAGCCACTCAATGTCTAGTATCCCTGAGGGGAAATGCAAACACCTTTGCAAGTCTAATCTAGGCAATTAAATTTATTACATTATTTGATACATGTACTAAGTAATTGAGGTCTTGGTTTTGAAAACATCGTGTTTCGCTTTCCCTCCTCCTCCACACGGCTCACCCATCCATGTCACCAACCCGTCTGCTTTCCACAGGTGAAATACCTGTTTCTTACGGGAGGTGCAGCTCTGACATTATACTCCCACTCTTCCATCTGCTAACGTTTTTATTTCCTCCACAGGTACCATCCCCCTTTACTCTCAGGTGTTAAACAGATTAAAATATTTAGTTAAATTCAGAGCTGTTTTTCTCAACTGGTACTTAGCTTTGATGTTTTTCATTTCTGTTCTAGACATAAAGAAAGGCTTTTCTGCCCAAAGGCTCTTCTGGTTTTTGTGGCTTTTTTTCCTAACTAAAATATTATGGTCTAATAAGATTTGATCTTTCCCTGCAAATGCTGATTTGCTTTCTGTCCTTAGGCCATCACAGCTACAGTGACACATCTGCCATAAGCATGTTGACCTCTTTTAGAAGGAGAGCTTACTCTTCTGTGCTGTTTTGTCTAGCTGGGTGCTTCTGTTACAGAGCTGCACACCATGTACCCCATCAAATATGTGGATGGATATATTTATTTTACATAGGTTTCTGCTGTAGTGTTATAGAACGGACTTGACCTTTTGTTAGAAAGATGGACCGCTACTAGAGGATTTTCCAGACATTTTTCCAAAGGAAGAGATCCCTCTTTGTAAATTTGAGAGGTTTGTAAGGAGTTGGTCCTCATTTGAAAATTTGCAATTTGTAGTGAATGCCTCTTCAGTTCATAGACAACCTTAATATTTTGGGGAACCTTCCCTTTCCTGAAAATGCTACTTTCCAAGTTGCTCCTCTGCTTCTCTAAGAGGGTAGACTATGCAGTCAGCTTGCAGAGATCTTTTGAAGTAACTCTCAGAAACTAACTTATTTTTCCTGAATTCGCTGACCCTTGCAGTGAATTTAGTAGGAGCTGCATCACGTCCTGTTCTAGCCTTGACAACGGCTTCCCCCTTGTCCATGTCAGCTTCTAAACACTAAGTATTGTAGACGAGGTGCCTGTGGAAGGACTGGCTGGGAGGTGAATCTCCAGTATGTGGGATATTTTGGTTTATCTATTTATGTGATACTGTCTGTGAGCACAGCACCTGGCTGTGTGTTTAGTGAATTGTGTGGGGTGTATTTGAGGAGTGACCTATAACAGTCCTCTGGTTGAAGTTGCTGAGTAACATTGGCCAAAAATGCCTTTTCTGTCTACTGCATTGTTGAAATATGTGGGTATGCATGCGCTCTCCTCTTCTGAGGAGGGGATTTGAAAGCCAAGGGCTTATGAGGTAACACAGGTTTCACATTGAGCATCAGCTCAGATCAGCTATTTATCTATCCCTTTTTGTCTCCTCTCTGTTCAGCGTTGTTGGTGTGTTTTATTTTAACCTGCCTGGCCTTACCTTCCCAGGAGCTTGGAACAGCTTGGCTTAAACCTCAGCTGTTGGAGGTGGAGGGAGCGAGAGAGATCCCTGGCTGTATTTCAGATTTGAAGCAGGAGTAGGCAGATTGGAAACATCAGTCTTTCTGTTCTGGAGGTGACAATTCTGAGATCTCTGCTGGCATGTCTCTCATCCCAGGGCTGCAGCACACCTTTCTCCAGCTCCTCTCCTCAGGTTCTTCTGTTAGGGCGAGATGGAACAAGGCACTTCTGATCCCTTCGTCCCCACTGCAGGCTGTACAGTTTTACCTTCAGGTCCTTTTGTATTTTGTGTGGAAGAGACAGACCGTGATACTTTATCTTTGCATTCACATGTGAAATTTTAACTTCGAAGCAGACTCTTAGCCTTATCATCTTGCTTGCCTGATATTTTAGCTCTGTCCCTTAAAAGTGAAGTGAAGAATTCTTCTTTCTGCAGTTATGTGGGAATGCAGTGCACATAGAGCCAGTACGTGAAGACTTCTCTCTCCCACCACTTGTTGCTTCCTGGTGGAGAAATCCTAATGGCATTAGAAGTTTTCCTTTTAAGATTTAGACGGGATGATCCTTGTATGTTTGGCAATCTAATCTATTAATCTATTCTTCATTTTTCTGTGGAAATAGTTTTCTTTTTTTTTTTTTTTTTGGCAGCAATTGCCTCAGCTGGAAGAAGAGAAGTGATTCAAGCATTTGTAGCTAACTTTTTTGATTCTTTAAGGTCCCTTTTTGAACTCTTGCTGGATTTTAAAATAAGGATGAAAAAAAGCAACATCCCCAGACCTCCCCAACACCGCCTCTGGTTGTTTTTGTTGTAAACTGCCTGTGGTACAGCTGAACTCGTGGGGTCTTAGAGGGCCTGCACCTGGCTTTATTTGCAGGATGAGGCTTTTCACGGGGAGAACTGTGTTTATTTCATTGATGAAAAAAGTCCAAAGGACAGGCTGTTGGAATCCAAGAACTTAGATAACCATGATGATGTTATGAAGTGTGCAGCAGCCGCCTTCTTTTTAATCAGGATTCATGCAGAAATTGCTCAGACATTACCACTCTTCCACTTGACACGAGGTTATAACGCAGAGGCCTCTCAAGATGACAATGCCTTTGAGAGGCAAGTTCTTCAGTCTTACTCAAGTGGAAGGTTAAAACCCTTCTTTCAGCTGTCTTGAGAAATGGGTTATTGCTTTAAATTCCTTATGATATAAATGCACGTAGAGGCCATCATTGAAGGTGTTGGGTTCGGTGGAGTTACTGACCTGTAACACTTTCACCATCTTTATTTCTTCATGAAGTGCATCGGATTGACTCGGGGAATGTTAAAGGAAAATGTCAAGCCACTTTCACCTATATTTCTGTATAGCGTGTGAATTAAATTTCACTGTATTACCTGATTTTACAAATGTGGGTCACTCCCCCCACCATCATTTTAAAGACACAAAAGGAAAAGTATTTTCTAGTTAATTTTTTACAAAATTCTGAATTATCATCATTTTAGTTTAATTACAGTCAGGGTAAGTATTTTGAGTTCTGCTTCCTAAGTCTAAGCCCATAAAGCAACAGGTAAACTGTGTGGTTATCAGTATGGCTGTTTTAGAGTTGCTTCTGTGGCACTTTCTGGAACTTCTGAATTTCCTGATGCTGGTGTGTATAAATCCTCAGCCGTGGTTGTTGTCAGTTGAATCCACTGCACAGATTTGGGAAATCATTAGTAACTTCTGTTTTAATTTGGCAACTTGTACCATTTTGACGCCACTAACCGTCTGTCCTGGGCCTGGGAGAAAAAGCACAGATTTAACTGCTCCCAGCTCCGAGCAGCACCTTTCTTGGTGTGTGAGTAAAAAGCCTCCAGCTTTCTTACCTTGTTCTGATTCTTGAACCCTCCCTCCCATAGTCCTAGTTTGCCTCAGTGTCGGCTCTACCAGTGAAGTAGATGCCTGAATTATGGATTTATGAATTAATTTACATACAGTTTTCCTAACCAGGTTGCCTTTTCCGTGACTTTTCAGATGTCTCTCTCATAAATAGGAGAAAAGTCAGTTTCGAGTATAGAAAATAATCTGTTCTTACCCACCCCAGGGTTCTGACAGACTGACACTTAAAAAGGAAAAAAAAACAAAACAAAATAAACCCCTATGCATGACTGTCAATTTAAAGGAGCTTTAAGGAGAAGCAGGAGATTTCTGGCTGAAACGTTGTAATGGAACAAGCAATAACCACCATTATTGTTCCTGTTTGGAAGCAGGGGTTCTGTTTTTCCTGTGTCTTGGTCACCATTTGGTGGATCTTCACAAGAGCAGACTTGCTACAAATTCACTTTGATCTTACAAAACATCACATTTTACGCCTGTCATTGATAGTCTGACAGGTTTCCTGGAGCAACACTCATCCTAGGGCAGGGCTGTTTCTGTGTGGAAGCTCTTTGTGGCATTAGAGGATGGTTTTTTTGTGTTGAGCTGAAGGACCGCCCTTTCCTGTGAATGCAGGTCTCTCTCTTTTGGGATGCAGGGCAACCTCTGTTTGGCATCCTCAAAGTCAAATGTCATGTTTTGATTTGTAGCTTGACTTTGCAACTCCACTTCCAAGAGCACCCTACCTCTGCAGGTGCTCCACAGAGATTCCCTGTCGTGGAGGATTCCTCTTTTTGTTTCTGTGACTCCCACCAGTCCTTGCTTTTCTTTCATTTGCTTCAGAGGTGCGGGATGTCTCCATCCTGGGGTGGGGTTACCTACTCGACTTTGTACTCAGAGGTAAGAACTGGGATGAAGCTCAGATGACCCACAGAGTTTCTTCTAAAGGGATGCTACATGCAAGTGAAGTCTGACAAAAGCATTGTAATATTTTATGTTACTGAATTAAGATAATGCCAGTTCCTCATTCCTATGCCTTGTGCTTGTGAACCTTCATAATTAGCATACCAGGCAGTTTCTGGAGGCTGGAGGACCTACATATGACTTGTTTCACATTTGAGCTCCAGAGTGGGATTGAGCTTGGGCTTCCTGTCAGATGCCTACTGGGTTCAATACAGATCTTGCATCTGGATTTGGCTACCCCTGCTGGGATGCGGAATGGCTTTTGTTAAGTGAAAGACTTGGTTTCTTCACTGTGGGAGATGTTCTTATTGTCTATACAAGAAAATCTGTACCAGAGAGAAGCTGTGATACAGATTCTCAAGTATATTCAGTACTATATTTGGTGTTAATTCTGGTCCAGAATATTGAGATGCTTACTTGGGCTTGAAGAATCTGTCTTTGTCCAGTAACTCTAACGAAAGTACGTCTGTCATTTATTTCTGTACCCCTTCAAGAGCTCACAGGTGCTCTCACCCTTCTAATTCAAACTGTGACTCTGGGTCAAAGCACCCCCTTTCCCCAGGATATCTGACAAAAGTGGAGTTTAAACTGAGCCTTTCTGCATCTTGTGATTCCTCGTTTTGAGTGTGTCCTCATGGCAGCGTAGGTAACATCTCTCATTGCTTTCCAATAACAAGTTAGCTTTGGATGTGGGCATTTCCCATCCATCTCCTGCTTCCTTTCTCTTCGTCCTTGCAGTGTTTACTGTCTCCCTTTTAATTACATGTTGAGAAAAAATGAATATAGAGGGGGCTTATGTTACCTTCAGTGCAGGGCATCAACTTGCCTCCCTGCTTTCATTTAGCAGCTAATTGAAGTGCTCGCAGCTCACCCAGAGTGAACAAACACATGGATTATATATCTCAAAAGAGTCAATTTCCTTCTAATTCTTGGTTGTTTTATTAAATAGTGATCGTGTGTCTCTTTGGAGCTCGGTAGAGCTCAAACATCTTATTTTACTGATAGCTGTCTTGCTGATAAAAGGCAGCTTCACACATGTTTAAAAATCCACTGAGGGAGAACATGTGTTCTTCTGATCATAGATGTTATCCAAAAAACTTTTCACAGAGATTGTACCATTATTTTAGGCTTTTCAGCTTGCACTTGTATGCAAGTCCTTAATTGAATATTTGCAAGAGGCAGTTGCAATTGCTGTCTACCTTGCCTTTTTCTTTATCTCTCTGGCCCCACCAGCAGTGATCCCTTTTAAAGTATGGGGAAAGCTAGGCTGCAGGTCTCTCTTCTACCAGCTCTCTTCCAGAAATCTCATTCCTTTCCTCTGCAGGAAAATTCTTAACATGTCTGCGAGTGGAAGATACAACCAAAGACATTGAATTTATGTTCATTACAACTGGCTGACACTGTACTCAAGTAAATGGTACCATGAGGATATTGTCCTAAATGTAACCTTCTAATTGCTTGTATGTTGTTTTCTTTGACATAATTTCTCAAAATAGCTTCATTGTTCTGTGGAAAACAGCAGCTTTTACTTTTGCCTGCCTCACAGTAGGGAGAAAGAATAGAATATGGAGGTAAGATTGTGGCAGGAATCTTATGTTATTTTCGCCTGAAACTTTTTTTTTTTTTTTTCCTAATGTGACTTAAATTCAGAGCAAACTGTTCACTAGATTACTTCTTAAAGTGTGATCTACACCACCTGATTGAAGCTTGAAGAATCTAGAGAAAATTTACATGTAATAATTTAGATTCACAGGGAAAACAGTTTAACTCGTAACATTTTGAACCAAGGGACTGGTATAATGATGTACTAAATCTGGCTGTATAAGTTTAGTGATTTGAGTTGAAGAGCTGACTCTACACAGTTTCTTATGAAAGTTGTATAAAAATGAAAATACAGAAAACGAATGTTGACATAATAAGTGTATTTTTAATAATATATTGTCTTCCAAAGATCATTAGTTATTCTAAAAGTTTGTGTGTCAGCATAAAACCGCTTTGCTGTCCTGTCTGTGATTTGCTACCATTTATCTAGTTGTAGTCATGTTGTCCACTGTGTGTTTATGTTGAATGAGACTCATATGGGTATTGAGGTGAACTGACACTCCAACATTAGAAATTCACCACTATTACCTTGACAAGACAGTGGCTTTTAAGTTGTTCCTCAACATTTACTGATAAATAAAGATATATGTACATGGCTGGATAAAGCCCTAAGCAACCAGGTTGAATTTCATGGTTGCTTTGAGGAGGAGGTCAGGCTGGAGACCTCCTGAGATCCTTTCAGCCTGGCTTTTTCTGTGATACTTGTGTGTATATACACGTGTGAATGTATAAATATGTGTGTGTGATATTGATGTAAAACTTATAAGGATACAAGTGGTTTCAGGTATAGCTATAATAAACTTTCATTCTACTGGTTTTCTTTGCCCAGTCTGCCACTAAGAAACCTCGTAAGTCTCCAGCAGACAAGGGTCGTCCTGAATCTGCAGCCAGAGGAACAAGTCGTGGAAGAGCTAATGGCCACCCTCAGCAGAACGGAGAAGGGGACCCTGTCACTTTGTTTGAGGTGGTTAAGCTGGGGAAGAGCGCTATGCAGGTAAAATAACTGATTGTGTTACGCTTTCGCAATTCAGTATATTCTGACTAGAAGTTCAGTCCAAGCTATGCTTTAGTTAACAATTGTGTTTTTTCATAACCTGTGTTGGTCCAACAGACTGTCTGTGTATGATAAAGTAAGAGACAGAATGTACTTTGAGGCGAGGACTGTCATATATATATATATATATACACCTCTGAAAGACAAGAGACAGGTCAGAAAGTCATGTAGTTCAAATTCTCCATTATTTTGTTCATTACTTCCAAATTGAAAATACATGTTGTTATTAAGCAGTCCACTAAAGAATATCCTGTAGTAAGTTTTATATGAGAAAAAAGTATATATTAGTGAGGAATCCAAAGCTATTTGTTTGCTTGGTTTTTTTTTTCAAAAATACCTGCTGAGACAAACACTTCTCAGTACTTTGCACTGCAGCTTGCGTTCTTCTTGCTGTCCCTACCAGAGCAGTAGATGAAGGCTAAACCAGTTGCCTAGACTTCCTCTGTGTCTGAGGGACTAAAACAGACACATCCTGAAGGCGAATTTTCATTGTAAAAGAAATACCAAAGATAGTTGTAGTGAATCGCCTCTGGAAGCATTTCTTATTCTTTTATGCTTTGATGAATTTAAGAGATCTTGCAGGATTTATTGGGCCAGGTGACTTCCACCTCAAGAACATCTGCAGATGATTGGTTTTGACAGTACTGATATGCTTTTAGTAAGCTGCTGTACTTCAGCTATAGTTTTTGGCACTCAAAGGAGAAACGATGGGCCCAAAAACGCTGTTCATGTTCATTGCACTGTGCAGTGCAAAGCCAACAGTCCTTCCTGCTGAAGGAACGATGGTTGGACTCTATGGTCTTAAAGGTCCCTTCCAACCTAGATGATTCTATGATTCTACAATTCTAAGGAATGTTTAAGGAAACCTCCTTTACTTTGCATTTCAGCACACCAGGACTTGTGCAGTATCAGTTAGTTTGTTTTGACTTTGTGGTGCTAACTAACATAAGAAAATTGCAAACTAGGAAAATTAGGGGCCAACTCCCATTTTCAGTGTTACTTTTAGTGTAGCTAAAAGCTGAGTCTAATTAACTCCCCAAGGAACCTAGTCTTCCAAATGAGTGAAAGCTGTTGAAAATTTTCTCTCGATCTCAAATCGGTGGAAGGTCTGAGATGTAATTTTAAAGAAGTAATAAGCAGGAAGAAATGACAATTTTTATTCTTTATAGGTGCTGTATTTACAGTTATTCAGACCCTTCTTATCTAGTAGGTGAAGACAGAACAAATTTAACAAAGCTACAGATTCCTTGTGCTGCTTCTTCCTACGTGTTTTAAGTCAGGGCTTCCAACTTTACTTGGTTTTCAACACTTTTTCAAATTTTGGTTTTTGGCAGCATTTGAGGAAACATCTGGAGTCTATTTTCTGGTTTTACTGTGATACAGAGCATACAGGATGCTTTATGGAGTATGTTTGTCTTAGAGTTATTGATATTTGCAGGAGCCAAATGAAAAGGAAGGGGTGATGGCTTTGATATTTGATGACTCTGTGTGTATGTGGAACTGGATTTGATACTTTTCGTGTATTTCAAAGGAGATGCCATGAGAAGTCTTCTGCAAATCAAATTCTAAAAAAAAATTGTCTGCGTATTTGTATTAAGAAATCTCTGGAATTCAAATACAAAGGAATTGTTTTGAGATATTTAGTATTTGTATATGCATAAACAGATGGATGTGTGTCTGTAGATTTATGTACATACACGTGTGCATGCACAGGCTTAAAATGTGCCCAGCCTACCTATACGAGAAAGCAGCAGGCAAGCCTGTTTGAAGGAGTGGAGAAATGATAAACAAATAGTAAAGGAATAGGCAAGTTCATTTGAAGGCCTGGCATGCAAACAGGCATAAATTACTTGAGCCGTATTTAGGAGCAGCAATCTTAATTTCAAGAGTATGTGTCACTTGTGCACCTTTGAAAATTTTACTGTTGGTAAAAATATTCCAAAAGAAAGAAAGAAACCCTATAGAGGGAAAGAGGATGCAATCAAAATGGGATTGAGTATTTTTTAAATTGCGCTTCTGGACAATAATCCCATGTGAAGCCAAGGTTCTATAAACCAAGCTTGCATTAGCATCTTTATACTTTCCTTTTTACTTAATAGCTTAGGTATTTTGATATAATAATTCAGAATGCTTGGCAAATTTTTTTTTTTGCAGTTTCAACGCAGGTTTTTTCCAGCCAATTTTAGCACTTCTGTTGGTTTTGCCAATTTTCAGACAAGTGCCATATATTTGTATTTGTCAGAACCTATTTTTTCCTCAATATTTAATTTTTTCCCTGTAATATGAACCTACATTTTTCTATAGCGCTCTTAAGTTTGCTTCCAGCAATGAAATCCCAGAAAAATTCAATCAATATACTCTGAGATTACATGGGAATTTTACTTTCTGTGCTTTCATTTCTGATCTGTCTGCTCCCGCTGTTTGCTCCTCAGGATTTATTTTAGTTGTTAGATTTTTCTGGCTTTGTTTCGCCAACTCATGGAAGTCTGTAGCTAAATTCAATTCTCACTTCTTTTAAGTTTGTCCTCTGTTTTGGTTCTCATAGCAGGGTTCATTTACTACTTCTCTTCAGGCTTATTGCTGTTTGGTTCTTCCAGGGAAACAAAGTTAGGTCGGTATTTTGTATTTCAAGTATATAAAACTTCAGAGTGGCTCTTTGTGTATAAATCTTTGCCTTTATTACGAAGCACTAGTTGTGTCAGTGTTAAGACTCATTTAAACTCCTATAAATGAGGAGTTTGGTATCGGATGTTGTTGCTGGTTTTTTTAATTTACTCTGGAGCCTCTCGTACAGCTTGTTGCTTGGGAGGTTTTTCTGTTGGCATCCCTCTGTGTACCAAGTGTGATGTGACCGACTGTGCAGGTTTTCCGCGGGTAGGTTTTGTTAGTCCATTAAGACCATTCACAGAGCTTTTTTAGGCTCTGTGGGGTTTTTCTTCGACAAACACAATACTCTTCTGCTTTTTGTCTCATTCGTCTCTTTTATTTATTTTTTTTTCCCTTGAATGTTTTTATGGATACGGCTACACCCGCTGTATTTCCTCGCTCTAAACCTCCCTCAGCAGAAGGGACTAGATAGTTTCTGGTGTGCTGGACTGGCTGAGCTCACACGGAGGGGCACGAAGGGATGGTGAACCTCCATCCTCCAGCTGAGCCCCCAGTTCAGAGGCTGCCTTCCTGCTTAACCCTTCATACACGCTTCTGCCTCCAACTCTGGCCCTGGCATGAAGCCGGCAGTCAAATAAAGAGCGTGTGATGATCTCAAATTTTCTTTAGGCCTCAGTCTGAAAATTTCTCCTAAGTAAATTATGGCCAATTAGCTGTAATGAAGTTCGAACTTCTGTGTTGGTCAAACCAAGCGTAGAAGGGTTGTGCTTTCTCCTGTGCAAAAGGATTTTGTGCCTCCCCCAGAACATCAGGGAGAATCGTAAGAACTGTTCAATACTTAAACATGAACAGGTCTATGTTCGTGTTAGGGGATGTTCATGAACAGATCTATGTTCATGCCTTGGTTACTCTGTAATACTATGTGCATTACCAGTTACCCTTAATTAATGTTAGCAGTTCACTACAGATTAGATGCTGATTTTGAAAACAATATTTGACCCCTCTGCTTATGCTCAGCTAGTTATAGTAATCTTGGTGCCAGTTCAAAAGGTTTCAGAGTAAATATGACTCCAATATGTGCCAACAAGCATTTTAGGATATGTATCCAAAGAAAGCTTTCTAGTGTGTTGAAAGGGAGATTTTCATAGTGCCACCAGCTCTTCTTTGTCTCTCCAGAAATCAAGAGTGTATGTGGATCCTCACTGCTCTTGCTGCACACATGGATTTGAGTCCTTTGAGGTTCCCTCCCTGTTCAAGTAAAGCTGTGTTTGTAGTACTGCTTACCCTGTCAGAAGTTATATTGGTTTCTTAAGTTTCAGCTCCTCAGATTTTTGTCGTCTGTTCACCTACTGAGCTCATGTTGGCAAGCGGAGACTTTTTTCCCAGTTCTGCACTGGCTAGAAAGTTTTCTATCAAAGCAGGAACATGATGAGACCTTTTTCTCCCCTTCAGTTGCCTACCTGAAAGGATTAAAAATCTTTCATTAATATTCCTATTAAATATTTCTGAAATGTTAATAATATTTTCACTATTACACTGATTTCCAGTGTTTATCCACCTGTCTGTCGCAGACTGAGGTTCAAAATTACTGCATGCAAAAATAAAGGGTATGCGTCCCTTGTAATTACAAGTTTGGTCTGTTGGAAATAATACAAAAGAGGTAAAGCAAACATTCAGACCACTTTCAGCAGTGTTTTTTTTATTTGTTCTTTATGCAGTAGCATCTTACTGGTGCGGTCGCCAGTTCCTTTTATCAGAATGTATCAGGTTTGGATGACTTCTAGTCATCAACATCTGTGTTGGATATTATTTCCTGATTGAAATTCCTAGTACTTCCAGTGTCTTTTTCTATCGCTTTGAGATTTGATGATTTCTACAAGAAAGGCAAGATAGTCAGTTCTTCCAAAGAGCCAATGTGTCTTCATGCATCTTGTTTGTATGGCATATTCTATATAATTTCAGTAATTTTTGTGTTTTCATAGCATTTAGGGCAGAAGTAGATCATTATGGTCTGTACGCTACCTCTCTACATAGCTCAGGCTATGGAATTGTCACCCATTCCTGTATTAAGCCAACATCTTCTCTTATAACCCTCATTTTTCTATAGTAATATTAATTTCCGTTAATTAGAAGTTTGGGTGGGCCAACCGTCACAACCGGAGAGGCAGAGCCACAGTTTTGAACATCATTGTCCCCCATCAGGTCTGGCTGCTCCCCGGTCCTGCTGGTCACCAGTACCTTGGCCATTGGGGTGGGGAGCTGGGCTGGTGGACATGGAGCAGGAGGTGGCACTGGCCTTGGAGAAGGCAGCTGGTGCCCCCCCCAGAGACCGAGGCTGCTCCTTGGGGGTGGCTTCTCCCAGGGAAAGGTGTCGATGGTAGAGCCAAGCCCCAGTGACTGCACAGCTCTATCAGCTGGTCCCATTTAGCGTGGATTAAGCTTTGCTTTGCTTACTTTTCTCTCTTCCTTAGAATTTTATCTCTGTTATTTTAATCACATAATCATTATGCGGTATAGATAATCCCCGTGTTCCTTAGTCCTTCCAAGGGTTCTGGTGAGAAAGATTTGTTATGTGCCTGCTTTAATCTTGTATAAACTGAGGCTGCTGTTGAACAGATTGATCCCACCTTCTCCCACACCTACAGCTGATGTTTTTTACACCTTTCTTGTGTGTTTTGTAGTCACACCAGGAAGTAGATTTAATTAGAACCTGACATTTTGGTGGAATTCTTTTTTCAGCTGGATCAGGTCCTTGATTCAACTCATCTCTGGCAGCAGCTCAGACTTACTCTTGATTAGAATGACTGTGCAACCATCATCTTATCTACCTTCTTTAGGAGGAATTGTATTTTACATATATGCTTGAGCTTAAAAACATCAGAGCAGCTGTAACTGGATCGTACCAAAAGTCCAGTATCTTGTCTCTGACAGTGTCAGTTGGGAGGGAGAGTAAGAAGGCAAAAATGTATTTGGGGAGTTCTCCCCATCTCTGACTGCAGCTCACGGTGAACGTGGTGTCTGTGTTTTCAGTAGCCTTAATGGCTTTCTCTTCCCTCCTAGAGAAGGGAGTCCTCTGCAGTGGGCAGTGTCTCTGCATGGGCCTCAGCTTGCTCTGGGAGTGAAGGTCTTTGAAGATGAACAACATGCAAACATGTGATATTCAGTACTATCCATGTTTTTTTGTGTTAAAGGCGTGTTTTAGTTTAATTGTTCTTGGTTGTATTTTAACAGTGCTGTAGTCTCCAACTTGAAGGATGGACAACAACTTTGCATTTCCCCAAACTGTCTCAGAAACTCCTTAGGAGTTAAGTGTTCATTCTCTGAAGTTTGCACAATAAAATAACCCCAACTGTTATTGTCACTTAAACTAGTATTTGTTTTCATATTTAGTTTTCATATTGCTAGATGGATTTCTTCTGCAGCCTAATCTTTTTATTTTTGTTTTGTGCTACTGAACTAAAAGAAAAACAAGGTTAAAACGAGGTACGCATTTTCATGCTGGTTATACTAGACACAATTTCACCACCAGATGAAGCATTAATTAGTAAGAAGGTTATCCCTTAATACCAAATGAATTTTTCTGCAGTCATCACACAGGAATTCTTCTTTTGCCTTGTGATGTAATAAGGCATAGAATGATTTTGCTGTTAATGGGAACACGTGCCAGTAGTGCAGTGTGTGAAAGTGCTTATTACCCATTATACTCAAAGCTGGACAAGTCTTTTGCTCTCCAGAATGTCATCATTTTTTGAAATATCTGGGATGATCTGTGAACTCTTTATAAATTGTGCAGGCAAAGGAGTTTGAATTGTGTTTTTTTAATAAGTTGATGGATCTTTCTTGTTGGGATAGCTGATTTTGTTTCTGCACCACTTTAAGGTGGTAGGGTTTTTTTTCTGAAGTTCAATGTTTATGAGTAGTTTTGATGCTTTGCAGCATCTCAGAACCATTGGTGCCCATGATGGGCCCAGCTTAGACACAGCCTCTTGGAAACTGTGCAACGTGTCCATTCTGAGAGATCAGCACTACAAAAATTCTGTACCAGAGTCGAAAATCTGCTTGGTATGGGGCTGTTGGATGGTTCGCCATCATTTCTGAGGGCTCAGGTGAGGATCTGCTCTGAGAAGAGCACTCCTCCTCAGTAGTTCCTGTGATTTTAATCCATTTGAAGGAAGGTTTTTTTTTCCCAGTACCTTTTATGGACATAAACGTAATATCAGTTAAATTGTGCCATTCTAATACTCTCATAAGAGAACTAAATATTGTTATCTTTCAGGAGGTTTTTTTCTCCCAAATGGCTCCATATAATGTATTACAATGATTACCCCACAGAGTGATACTTAATATATATTCTGTTGCATAGAAATATGTATTTATATGAAATGCCAGACAGAGATATCTCTGTATGGAGAGTACGAATGCCTTAGTTTTATTGGGAATAAATACTTCTAGGACTGTATTCCTTCCCTCCCTGTGCTTCAGGGCAAAAGAAGTTATATGGGTAGAGAACACATAAAGCAGATTTTCCCACCTTTGCTTATGATGAAAAACAAGAAATAAGTACTGTTACATTAAAGTAAGATTTTTTTTAAAAAGAATCATTTTAGCTTTTCAGAAAGTGCTTGCTAGGTGTTAGTGAAGCGTGAACTTTTTCATAACTTCAAATGACCATCTTTAGAGGAAAAAGAATAAATTGCAGCTTCTCAATCTACACTTCTTTTTTTATTAACCTTTATTAAGTTTTTCAGTGGATATATATTAGACTTACTGCCTGCAATTTGGAATGCAACCAAGTACTCATCTTGAAGTCTAATGCACAGTCTTAAATTGCACATACTTTCACATGGTAGGAACTAACTTCTCCCCAGTAACTGTCTGTGTAATTACTTAAGTCTTCACAAAATTTGACCTTAAAAGACTTACTTTTTTTTTTTAAAGAAACTGAGCAGTTTCACTTAAAAAGTCTTCTGCTCAGGGTATTCTAAGTCTTTCGCTACTTCCTGTTCTTTCCCTGTGTTCTTATGTTCAGTGTACTCTGAGTTCTTCTCACTGAGCGTTAAAGCACATTTTCCAGCTTTTCTTTGGGCTGGTCTTTATACAGATAGTTGAAATCTTTAATTTCACTGTGTGTTCCTTTTTTTGTTTTGATAAGCTTCAAATTTCACTTGAGTAACTTGGGATTTTTGGCAGAAGATGTTAGTATAAGCTTTGATTTTGGGTTTTTTTCCCTTCTTTTAATATAAACATGCTGTGCACCCATTCTAGAGGAATTTTTTGTTCTGTCGTATTCACTGTAAATGAAACATGTCCACGATCAGTTTTGTGGAATTGCAAATTATTTAAATGTTCTTTATCCTTGATTTGCCTTGGTTTACAGTTGACTCGGATCTTACACTTCAACACGCACTTCATATATAGTGTCATTTGTTTTCACTTTGTGTTAGTAACACTGCTGCCAGATTGTTACTTAATTTAAATTGTGAAATAGCTTTTTTTGAAATCAGCTTTCATTAATATTTAGTGGGACTGTGCTAATTTACATGGGCTGGCAAGGTATCATCTGCAGTTAGTCCCTCTGGTTCCTCTAGCACTTAATGTTCCTAAATGTAGTAATGTTCTTGGTCTGAAGGAATATGAAATGGATTCAGAGCTTTAAAGCCTCTAGGAGGTAATAAGATAACTAGCTTCGTTATTTCATTCATTGCATCAGAGTTTTGCTTTTACTGGCAATCTGAGCTGTCGTTTCTCTTCAATACTACAAAATGTTCCTATTTATCTTCTAGCAGACTTGAAGATGTGAAGGTCAATATATCTGCAAGTCTCCATGATTGATTTTAAGTTGTTTACTCAGACTCTGTGGATCTATTCTGCTACTTGCTTGACTCTCTTTAAGCTTCTTATTTCTGTAGGGTTGCCTGTTTGGCGTATTCTTCCAATTACCCTGCGTGGTAGTTCTTAAAACAGAGTCACTGGACAGTTAATTTTTGTGCTATTCTCTTAAAAGCTGTTACAAGCTTTTGAAAGTCTCTGTACTGACTATGTATTTGTACTATACATTGTCTGCCGTTTGCAGAAGACCTTGATTTTTTTCACTCAGTTCTCATAAGAACAGAAGCATTTTCAGATTATTTAAAAAAAAAAAAGCTTAAGAGTCTTGTTTTTGTAATATGTGCTTGTATGGACTTGTTATGCCAACTTACCCAGAGATGTGGTGCATCTATGTGTACATATATCTATACATATACACATCTGTGTGTATGTGTATAATATATATGTTAGCTGTTTTCTCACAGCAGGGAGTGAAAGGGAATCATGTGCATGTTACTGGAATAATCGTGAGGTTTTGTCTATGTAACTGAGCTAGATAATTTTTTACTTTGTTTAAAATTTAGTTCCAGTACTCCTTGCTTCATTCCAGTCTGAAGATGAGAAGTTAAGGAGTTTTTTGTGCAAGTTCTCATTTCTTGTGATTCATAACCTTGTTGTCAGGGGAGCCTTTTCCTTGTGTGCGTACATTGAATTGGGTGAGTCCCAAAAGCATGGATCTCCCACACCTGGGCAGAGAGTGCTGCACCACACATACTGCAGACCTTGGGCTTTCCAGGAATGCTGAATTTATCACATGTTCAATGCACATTTTCATATGGTAAATCCATGCTCTCTACTGCATCAGGAGGTAAAAACATCTGGAAGCAGATGGGTACCACCAGAACAGCTCATACGATCTCTTCTTGCCATCTTTCGTAAGTGTTTTACAGAAATAGGCAGCAAGACTCTCGTGGGGATGAATTCTTCTGGTGGGTGGAGCCCACTCATAGTTGCCTCCTTTCCAAAGAGCTGTCTGGTCGTTCCCTCCTCCTCTCACCACCCTCACTGCACCATCAGTTCTGTCTTTGGGACAGATGGCAGGGAAGAGGCTGGGGCAGGATGTCTCTGGGCAAGGTGGTGACCAAATGTGGGTTGATGCCGTGAGAGCTATTGATGTAGTTTGCTCTTTGCTTGTGTCTGAGAAGTTCTTGGAAACGGGGTGACTGTAGGGAGGCTGCTGGCAAGATAAAATCCTCCCGGAGGGTTTGCTGTAACCTGTGGGCTGTTGGTTAGAAATCCTTCTTTTTGATAAGAGTCTTTCTCTCTATGTATGTTTATGCAAAATAACTCCTTTTCTGGCAAGGATTGCTTGTTGCACCATTTGCTACACTCATGTCTCTTGTTTGATTTCTTTTTCACTCATATTCGACCTTTTTCCTGGTGTTTGGATTACTGCTGGTTTTTCTTGGTTCATTTGATATTTGTCTCTATTTTAGGTCTGAAGTGTATTTAAAAAAAAAAAAATTATCATAGTGTTTTCAGTTTTTATAGCTTTTTTTCTGTTACATCAAAAGTCAACAGTTTGATTAAGTTCCAACTGTTGTAGCATATGTAGTCTGGCTTCATTATCTCTTGTTGCTTTAAACTGTAATCTCTAAAAAAATGTACCAAGAAGCGTGTGCCAAACGAGCGTGAGGGGTTCAATGATGGAGAACTGTGGGTGTTACTTTGATACACTGAAAATACCCCTCTCCTGTTCAAGGATTAGTAAATACGATTTGGGTCACCGCGCTGATGCCAAGGGGTCAGTTGCATGTTGGTGACTTGTCACCCTGAGCTCCTCAGGCAGTCGGTGGAGATCTGCTTAGTGTAACCACGAGTGTTTCTAAGCAGAAGTCGTCTCATCTCACTGGGCATACCTGCTTCAGACAGACAAATTAAGCTGTCAACTCCACTGAATATTGGGCTGCATCAAAAGAAGTGTGGCCAGCAGGTCGAGGAGGTGATTCTACCCCTCCACTCTGCTCTTGGAGGCCCCATCTGGAGCACTGTGTCCAGCTTTGGAGTCCTCAGCACGGGAAGGACATGGACCTGTTGGAGCGGGTCCAGAGGAGGGTCATGGAGCCCCTCTGCTGTGAGGACAGGCTGAGAGAGTTGGGGTTGTTCAGCCCAGAGAAGAGAATTCTCCAGGGAGGCCTTAGAGAGGCCTTCCAGTCCCTAAAGGGGCTACAGGAGAGATGGGGAGGGACTCGTAATCAGGGAGTGGAGTAACAGGACAAGGGGGAACGGTTTTAAACTGAAAGTGGGGAGATTTAGGTTAGACATTAGGAAGAACTGCTTTCCTGTGAGGGTGGTGAGAGCCTGGCCCAGGTTGCTCAGAGAAGCTGTGGCTGCCCCATCCCTGGAGGGGTTCAAGGCCAGGTTGGAGGGGGCTTTGAGCAACCTGGTCTGGTGGGAGGTGTCCCTGCCCAGGGCAGGGGGTGTTGGAACTGGACGATCTTTAAGGTCCCTTCCAACCCAAACCGTTCCATGATTCTATATATGTATATGTGTGTGTGCACATACATACATCCTGTGCTGAGTGTGAAGGGAATGATGAGCTCGTGTGACTAATTGGGCTGAGCACGCGAAGTTGGGTAAGAGGAATCCTACACAAACGTTCAATATTTTAGATAAAGCTTTGTCACTCCTCTGCCAGGTCCAGCTGGTACAGGAGGCTGTCTCTGCCTGCTCTGCTTGCTCAGAACCTTCACTGATTTTTGTTCCTTTCGTTATCTAAAGAAAAAGACTGTGCGTTGCCTCAAGTCTGGTCTGTGAGTCTTCAGATCAGCTGCTTGTTTTTATTTTTCTGTGACTTGAAAGGGTATAGCATGTCCCTCACGATTCTTTTTGTATGAGGAGAGAAAAAACATCAGAAGGGAGAGGAGCTGCACTGATGCTAGGGTTTTGAGGTAGTGCTGCAAAAATCAATTAAATAGTTGTTTAAAAGAGGCAGAAACAAAATTGAAAGGTGTTCCTTCAAGTCTTTCTCCTCCACTCCCCCCTTTTTTATTTTATTTTTAGTCCAGATGGGTTCACTGGCAATATTTACAGCACAGTCCAGACAGAGTTGCAGTGACAGAGCTGCAGGGGCAGTGTGTTGTAGCAAGACATGGGAGTAAGACAACGTGGAAAGGCATCTCTTGGGCCAGCCTTGCTTCCACAAGGAATGTTTTCTGTGAAACTGGGCTGCCGACAGAGTACAGATACTGGCCAACTAGTTATTAACACTCTGGAAAAGGGTCTGAGATTTCCCAGGCTCAAAGAAAAATATAGTAGACTTCAGAAACTGTTAAGAGATGTGTGACAGGAGCGAGCAGAGATAAAGATGTGGAGGTGTTTCTGTGCCAGCCGTGTGGCACAGAGCAGGATTCTTCTGCCTGAAAAGAGGTGACCAGGTGGAAGCATGGAAACTACAAACAGAGGCTTGAGGTTTGTTTTCTCTTCCATAAGAATTAGGCGGCATCCAACAGATCAACAATTGGCAGGATTAAAACAAAACAGTTCTTTTTCTTTTTTTTTTTTTTTTTGCAGTGACTAATTAACCCTTGAGACATGGTTGTCTGCAAGCTGATGTAGGTATTGCTGCAAGATGCAAGCAATAAACTGTCAGACAGACACATTCATAAGAGAAGAAATACACAAGGGTCTCGAGGGTCTGGGAGAGTTAACTGGGAAGGATCAGTATATTCTTGCCCTATTCTTACGTTTTTCCAGTGTGAATAAGCCCCGTGGGGCAGGGGAACCTGTGGTCTGACCCAGCACAGCTGCTGTTTTCTTCAGTGAAAAAAAAAAAATAGCTGCTAGCACTTGCCTGTTGTTCTGCTATCTGTGCTAATAGAGCTGTTCAAACAAATGTTTCAAGTTGGTAGCGCACCAGCAGCCTGGTCATTAAGCTTTGTCAATATTTGGTTTAGGAAATAATTCTTACGTTTGGCTACATTTAGGTTTATGTGCCCTGGAGAATTCTGCTGATGGACGGAAATGATTGATACTTACAGGAACAGGTCTAAATTCAGGATGAAGTAACAGTGAGGCATTCTAGATAACTGGTTTTGTGCTGCTGCTTCATGTTTCCTCAGCTTGTGTGAAGATTATTTTGAGGCCAAGACTTGCTTTTGGATTTCTTCTAAGTAGCAGATGGACCTCTTTGTGAGATTGTTTCTCCTACTGTGCATGCATGTGTGTGTGTATTGATAGATAAAACCTCTAAAAACTTAGTTTCCTGGCAAGTTGGATGTTTAAAAGGTTCATGCTCGTTGTTGAGTAACATGATAACCCTGATAGTCTCACCCTGCCTTGGGTTGGGAATGTGCCCTTCTGGCCAAGAAGGCCAATGGCATCCTGGGGGGCATCAGGAAGAGTGTGACCAGCAGGTGGAGGGAGGTCATTCTCCCCCTCTGCTCTGCCCTGGGGAGGCCCCATCTGGAGCACTGGGTCCAGTTCTGGGCTCCCCAGTTCCAGAAGGACAGGGCACTGCTGGAGAAGGTACAGCAAAGGGCTACAAAAATGATTAGAGGACTAGAACATCTCTCTTACAAGGAAAGGCTGAGGGACTTGGGTTTTCTTAGTCTGGAGAAGAGAAGACTGAGGGGGGATCTGATCAACGACTATAAATACTGAAAGGGTGGGTGTCAGGAGGATGGGACCAGGCTTTTTTCAGTGGTGCCCAGGGACAGGACAAGAGGGAACAGGCACAAACTGGAACATAAGAAGTTCCATCTAAACATGAAGAGGAACTTCTTTCCTGTGAGGGTGGCAGAGCCCTGGAAGAGGCTGCCCAGGGAGGTGGTGGAGTCTCCTTCTCTGGAGATGTTCCAAACCCGCCTGGACCCATTCCTGTGGGACCTGCTCTGGGTGGACCTGCTCTGGCAGGGCATTGGACTAGATGATCTCCAGAGGTCCCTTCCAACCCCATATCATTCTGTGATTCTGTGATCTGTGTTAAACAGGGAGTGTTTTGGCTCAGTTCACAGAGTTGTGTTGTACGTACACAACAGTTTTCTTGCTGCTTCCCTTCTCTCTACCCTTGCTGAGGTCCCACTGGCAATCGAGGGAGTTTGCGCTTGGATAAGCTAGAAAATGCAGAGGGATTTTTCAAGATCCTGTCACAGAATCACAGAATGATATGGGGTTGGAACGGACCTCTAGAGATCATCTAGTCCAACCCCCCTAGCCTTATATCTACTTGTTTAGAAAGAGGCAACATTTTTCTAAGAGATCAAATTATTTGGATTTTGTCTTTCCCATTCATTCTTTTTCAGCAGGGTTGGAAGCTGGTTGTGTGGGGATGGTGGTGACTGTGTGATTATTTTTTTTAATTAGTTTTATAGAAATTCATTGTAAACCTGAACTCTCAGATATAAAATAATCCTTTAGCAAGGTGGGCTCTTACAGCATAATCAAGCATCTCTGAATGCTGCCACGTGTATGGAACAGTAAGGATTTATTTTTTTCCCCTCATAAAATAAGTGAAATATAGTATTTGCTTACGTTAAATATACACAGTTCAGTGTGTATATACTTCAGTATACTTCAGTGTTTATGTAACTGAGAAACTTGGAATACTGTGTTTTAGTGACCTTATAGGAAGCCATCCTTGTCTTCCTTAAGGATGAGGAAGGGCCTCACACAACTCTCTTACTTTCCTAGAGTTGTTTTTAAGTGCTGCCATAGTTATTTTGTTGGCTTTGTCCTCATTGCTTCATTTTACCTACATCTGGAGTTTCAAAAATTGCGATGGGGTTCTGTGGTGGGAACCGTAGGGTGAAGTCTCCGCGTGGGGAGCAGCTGAGGGCTCTGCGTTCCTCTCAGCTGACGTGGAGCTGCTGGTAACTCTTTCCAGCCTTGTGATTGCCCCCTTACGTTGACTGGCAAAATTCGTGTAGTGCTTTCTCTCCTCAAGTGACTGAGGCACATTTTGTGTGCCTGGAGATTAATATATAACAAATGACAGATGTTTTTGCTGTTCTCCTCCCTGCTGTTACCCGTGATAGCGACTGTGTGCTACGCCTGCCTATCAGTGATTATAAATATATCTCCTGGCTACTTAGAGTTCTGAATGTGGTTTGAAACTGTGACTCAGCTTTATATACTGTGATTCAGGCGGTTTATTGACTCCTAAAGACTCTACGACCAACTTCTGTCTATTATTTTTATTGACTGAGTATTCCTTATGGCATTCTGTCTTCCTGAACTCTGTATGACTGATACATTATGTTTTTATCCCTAAGTGTTTCTACTCATCAGTTTTCTGGGAATATACGTTGGTCATTCTGAGTGGAAACAAAGTGTTTGTTTATTTTCACCACAATTTTGAAACTGGATAAATACTGCAAGTAGAGTTTTGAGGAATTGCAGTAATTTCAATTGGAACCTGTATAATTATACAATTATAATACCAGAAAACGATGCATCTAGTTCTGTTCTCTAACAAGATTTGTTCTGTCTCCACCCTGAGAGAAGGTGTATAGATTTCTGAATTTTATACACATGTATAATATGCAAAATAAATGCTCAGTTATAAAATTATATTCTGAAAAGAATAAGTCATTTGCCTTTAATAAAACACTTTTTAAGAGTCTCTGATAAGTATTCTTTTTTTCTTGACAGTCTGTGGTGGACGACTGGATTGAATCATATAAACAAGACAGGGACATAGCACTTCTGGATTTAATCAACTTCTTTATCCAGTGTTCAGGATGTCGAGGTACAGAACGTTGGAAACAAGTTGTATAGAATAAATCTGATAGTCATACGAACATGTGTATTAGTGCAAATGCTGGTAAAGATGTACGTGGATTGGTACTCCTCGTATGCATGGTTTATATGGAAATATTGTCTACGTTCAAGCATAATTCTATTTAAAGCTTGTTTGTCAAGGGCCTACCCTTTCTTTTTCTCACTTTCCTGTCATCGTCCTAAAGTGTACAAATCCTCACAAAGACACTCCACTCGTCAGCAAAAGGAGACAAAAGATCTGTTAATCAAGGTAGGCGTATCTTTACTTCCCCTTTCTATTTCTTCCTAATTTTTTTTAATTACAAGAATTAGTAACCGTAGCTATACCTTAACGTTGCTATTTTTTCTTTCTTTTTAGGAAAATTAGCTTGTTTTAAACTGAAGAGGAAGGAGTCAGGCTTCAGTAGACTGCGATTAGGAAGAAAGATTTCTTCTGGATGAAGCACCAATCTTATTTCTTCCTCTGTAATATTTTATCAAGTCAGCAGCAAGTGGCCTGCCTTTTAAACCCTATTTAGGCAGTCCCTGTTACCAGGCATGCAGCAGTCAGGCTTTCCAGTGCTCTGTTGTCACACCGTACCTTCTAAGGAATTTTTAATGCATTATCTTTTTGCAGTTAACTCAGCTTTGAAAAGACAGACAGACAGCTCTACTCTCTGTAGCACCCAGAACCAAACTATTTACTGTTTCCTGATGCTTCCTATAATTTACTTTGAGTAGAATTGAAAATAACCTACAATTCAGGAATTATTTTTTTCCTTTTTGTAACTGATAGGGGAATATATCTTTAGACATCAAATGATCTGGGTAGAAGTCCCTTTTCTTCCTTCTTAAGTGTAAGGTGAAGTCCCAAGTACAGTTAAAAGCATCAGAGAAAAGAAATATGAGGCATTAAGAGCTTCAGCAACCCTTTTTCCATAGCTTAAGGAAATACACTTATTTTCTGGATGGTATTCCAAGCTGAAGCTCTGGAAGCTTCAGTGAAAGGGCTGTAGCTTAGGGTTTAGATTTACCAGTCTGTGTCAATGTCTGTACTGTTCACACAGATTCCCTAAAATATTTTTCAGACTTGTTTGGCAGCTTATGTGAAAGTAGTTGTATTCTGTTTGCTTTTTTTTTTTGTAACACTTTTCCTAAAGGTGTATATGAAAAAAAACCCCAACCCACAAGCTTCTCGCTAAGAATCTGGGCAGCATTAAACCGAAGGGATTCTGGGCCATATGTTTTTATTCTTGTTGATGCAAGTTTTTGGTGGAGGCATGTCATAAATACATCTTCGCTCCCCTGCTGTTCTCTAATTTCTGCTTGCTTGCTTTCTCCTTGTTAGAGAAAGCAGCCCTCTTGTAATCTCAGAAGATGCATGTTTTTTAAACCTCTTGTTACTGACTGATGCAGGCTGGATGCCCATGTCAGCCATATGCTGCCGAAGCAGTCGCTTCCCAGAAAAGCTTTCCGTTACTGTCTGCGAAGCTGCAGCACCTTGAGTGGCTGATGTCATCTACTTGCCTTTTTTTATTATTTTTTTTTTCTTTTAAATGGTGACTTTCTATCCATTTTCAGTACTCTGCATTGTACCCTCCGGGGCAGCTCTCTGCTGAGCTTGCTTTAGTGGCCTTCTGGTCCGCAGCAGCAATGAAAGGAGAAAAGGAAGCAGAAAGGACTTATCTCCTGAGTTTAGAGTGTGTTTCGGGGGTTTATTTCTCGGTGGGAATTTTTGCAGTGGGTACAGTCACAGCTGAAGAACAGGGTTAAAATCCTGGCAAACAGTTCTGTTCTTTCAAATTTCCAGTAATATGCCTGTTTTCTAGAACAAGTAAATCCTTGATCAGAAGAGAGTGGATTTTATTGATAGCCACTTAAGGTAAAATGCATACTAAGCTGTCCTTAATGGCAATGAGGTAGGGAAATCTGGGGATTTTCTGTGAGGACAACCAAGTTTCTGTTTCATGGGAAGCTTATATGCTCTATTATGCCTTTTTTATTTCGCTTTAAAGATTTTATTGACATTCTTGTTTGTTTCTGATAAATAACAGCTCCTCCTGAATCTCAATGGCTGCTTTATCTTTGTTAATATTCCCTAATTCTCTTCTTCTCAGTTTGCTCCACTAACATTGTCCTGGTTCCTCAGGTCTTCTTTCCCAATTTTGGATATAAATGCTTATGACAATATATCTAACTTTGTGGCTGCTTCCTGGAAGGGAGGAGGACAATTAGCTTGGGAGGAGGTTCCTCAGGAAATTTTGAAAGTGATGCTAGGTTTATAAATCTACCATTTTAATAGTTCTTAGGATTACTTGATATTTAAATATATGCAAAATGCACTGAGCTTAACATTTCTCTCAAAAGTTTTAAGCAGGTGAAGAGTGTGTGCCTGTTTCCTGACTTCAATTAGAAATCATTTAGGCACCAAACTGTTTTATTTAGCAACAGTATTGATGCTGACAAAAATATCTTTCTGTTGAGAGAAACATTGATTTTTATATTTTTATCCCATTCTCTTGGGCAGTGCACACGCTCGAATGAATCTCTTTGCATCCTCCCGCTTTGCTAGAGATGTTCCTGAAATGAGAAGCCATCTCTTGTAAATAGGAACAAGCAGGCATGCTGTGTAAATTCTTAATACTAAAAAGTTGGAAAATTAATGTATTTTGCAGGTGAACTTAAAAGATCTGTGCAACATAAAATTGAATAAATATAAACCAAATATTGAGGCATGTCTGTCCTTTGTTAACTCTTCTGAGTATCTGTTTAATCAGTTACTTTTTATATGTGCTCTGCTTCATACAATAACGTCCATTAAAACATGGGAGATTTGTTTTTAGCATGAATTCCGTAATCTTTCTGGGTTTTTGAAGGATCATTTGGTATAATTAGAACTTTGTCCTGTTGAACTACAAAAAGCATCTCAGTTTGATAATTAGATTTTGAGATTTGCAGGGGAGTTAAATCACTTTCCATACCATCTTCCCACTTTGCCTGCTCAATCTCTATGTTTGTTGCCTTTGATGATTTTGGTTACAAAGAAATGAAATACTTTCGTAAAGAATTTTTACTTTATCTCGCCTTTTTTTTTTCTTCAGGAATACCAAGAGAAATCCCAGCCTTTCACACTTTGTGTAGTCTTCTCTGTGATGTTACATTGCATCTTTGTGGCAGAATAATGGTTAACAAGGACTGATGAACTCACCCATTCACTTACTGTTTCCTACCCTTTTCAAATGCATTGCTGCTCCTAGGGGGAGGAACTTGTATCAGGTAGTACTTCAGAAAGATGAAAAAGTTAGTTCTAAAATACTTTCTCCTTCCTGGAAAAAAACCCAGCAAATAAATACTGTTTCCAGTCCTTGAAAACGTATTTGTTTGTTGGTAGTAAGTGCTTGTTTTCCACGGTATTTACAATGTGTAAAGCAGGTGGTTTTGTATTTACTTTCTTACTTCTCTGTCAGGAACTTAATTTAGGGGTTTTAGTTTTTTAGATGAGAGGGAACTTTCTGAGTTTAGGTTGTCGTACTGATAAACCCAATTTTTCAAATAACTGTTGCTTGGCTGGGGGTGGAAGTGTACCCCTACCACTGACATTTTCCTTTCAAATGTTGTCTTTTGGTCTGTAGCATTGTGGATACAGGCATCCTCCTCTCTTGCAAGAAGAGCTGCAGATCAGTGTTCAGAGCATGCTGGGTTTTTTTGAGAGCTCTTTTCCGTTGCTTGCTGCTTTGTAGCAACATGTTTTGCTTTTTTCTTTCTTTTTTTTTTCCTATCCTTCCCCCCCGCCTTATGTAAAGCGCAGGGTAGTATGTGGAGATCTCTGAGCTAGTTGTGAGCAAGCTGAAATGTCTAATCAGCAATATGCCTGCCTGGGTCCCAGAAGGTTTATAACTGTGTCAGTATGATGCTGCATCTGGGCTAATTAGCTCTGCCTCTCAGACTGAGTAATTAGCTCAGGTATCATGCTCCGCTGCTATGACAACCAGGCTGTTTCCATTTCTGGAGCTCCATGGATTTAGAGCTGACTGGGGTATCTGCATTGCTGTCTGCTTTTGCCTTCTGTTATTGATATAAAACAAACAGAAAACCCCACAACCACTCTGACCTTTCTACATTTTAAAGGCGGAGAGCCATGCTTGTGGAATAAATATTATTTTTTTTTCCCCAACCAGAAGCAATTAGTGGTTGAAACAGGCTCTTAAAGCTGTGAAGGACAAACCAACCCATCAAGTCCATGTAAGAAAAGCTGCTTTCTTTTGCAGGGAAAAAAGGTCCCTGGCATAGCTGAAGAGGAGAACTACTTGACCACTTTCAAGTGTATAGTGAAATTATTCCCATTCTTTCTCTCCTTCTCTCTCGTTTATTTTCCGATAGGTAAGCCAGGAACCTGTAAATTCTTAAGCAGATTTTCAGGAGAGGTTAGAGCACTGCACCCATGAGCTGCCAGCCTTCCCTCTGATCAGACAGCTGGGAGATGCCCGTTACTGACGGGACAGAACTGGTGGAGCTTCTGTATAGATAAATTCTTGGCAGGGCTGTAGCCTTCTCTGCATCATAAAGAGCTCCCTGTTGACGTAGTTTTGTGATCTGCCAGGCTACAGGTTGGTTTTAGGAGTAGCTGGTGAAGGAGGTGGGTGGATTTCCTCCATATGATATTTCTCATATCTTATTCTCCCCCTTGAAATCTTCTCTTTAGCTTCTCGTGGGGAATTAAACCTTAATGAACAAATGTTCCAACTGCTGCCTGTCAGCCTTGATGGGTGCAGTTGTTTAGGTTTGGGGTATTTTTTCAGTTGTGAGGAAGCAGGAAACTCTGTATGAGCTTTTTGCCCAGGGCTTAAAGTGGGACGTCCTTATGGACCTTTTCCTCCTGAATGAGTCACTTGGGTATCCACGTTCCCATCCAGCGGGAGCCTTCATCTCTAGTTCTTCCTCATCTGTTCTAGTGAACTCCTCTGGAAAGTTTTGACACTGAACGGTGGAAACTGAGCCAAGGAGTGCAGGAGTTAGGAGTTAGCTTGCTTGAAAGTAGGATGCCTGCTCATTTTGATTTTTATTAATACTCTATGCTCTTAACTAATGGCACGCTAATAGATTTCTGTTTTGCCAAAGGAAATTGAAAGCTAGAACCAGGAAAAAGCACCGTAAAGTGGCCATTGTATGGTCTGGCAAAAGAAACGAACAAACAACTGCTTTCTTTGCTGTTGGACGGGATTTCAGAAAGCAAATTAGCCAGGAAATAATGTTATTTACTCTGATTAATAATGTTTTAATAGGGGATATAACATTGTAAATAGAGTAATGGATTAAAAAAAAAAATCTTTTATGATTTATTTGTGCACGTCTTTTTTTCATGATCGATGAAATAATATTGCTCTATAGAGATGGATGTTATTGAGCATGGAAAGAAGATTTCTTGATAAATATAATTTCCTGCAAATGGTCCTTTCATAACAAACTGCAAATTGTTAGCGAGAAATGTTGCTGGCTTTGGCATGCAGTAAAAAGCTTTGTCTCTTGAGTCATTCATGTATTATTAAGAAATTGATATCATGAACATTTAGAATTTCTAACAAATTACAAAATAATGTTGTTTATTGCATTGGAGCCTGTATTTTTATTAAGGGTAGAAAGTATTCTTTCTCCTTTTTTTCATGAAAATCCCTTTTTAGTGTGTGAGTACAGGGGAGAAGTGGCAAAAGACTAATGCACATTAAAAAAAAAAGATGGTTACTCATATGTGATTTAAGTCATAGGATGTCAAGGATTTAAAAAGTATTTTATATGCACAGTACAGAGAAATAAATATACCCCCAATACCTACATGAGGCAGTTAAAAACATGCTGTTAACCGCAATCAAAAATGGGAAGGTAAGACTGAAAGATGGAAATGACTTAATTTTAATTTCATGTGTGGTGCATATAAACCAGATCTGAACTCTGTACTTCTTACTCCTGAGCCTTGAGGTAATTTTTACAGTGTGTTTGCCTTGCAGTGAAAGCTTATAAAATTCAAACTGAAAATAAGATGCAAATTGTTAACTGGCTTGGGTGGAAGATAAATTAGGTTCCCAGACGTGCATTAAGTTTTTCATCAGTTCAGTTCTTTAAATGAAGATAGGTAAGGTTAAAAAATCCCTATCAAACACTTGACAATTAATATGGTTACATCAAAACCAGGTGTTTTTTTTTTGTGGAAAAGTACAAATGATTGATGTTTGTTGATATTCTTGAAACTAAAGCTTGAGTTTCTTTGTGTGTATCATTTGTAAACGAAAAGGAATTTCAGTATTTCTTCCTGTTTGCTGCTGAATAATATCTGTACTTTTCATCTCTTGTACTCTTTCTTCCTTAGTACTTTTTTTCCTGTTCTTTTGATTTTCAAAGTTTATTTGGCTGTGGGAAAAATAGCTACAAAATTATTTTTTTTGGTTCTTTAAGCTCTGCATTTCCCTAAGTCTTCTGGGGACAGGAGCCTTGAAAAATTAGACAAAATAGATATTCAGATCTGAAAGCAGGAAAAAATATTTGAATAGTACATCACATTGTATAACCACTTGTGAAATAATGGCATCTTTTTCCCCAGAAGGTGAATCCTACTATTTTCAGAAACTAGTGGGGAAAAGAACCTCAGGAATTTGCTGACATGTCGCACAGGTGATATGAATGAAGGGTGTAACTGGTTTGTGGTTTCAAAATCTGAATGAAATCCCTGCTGTGTTGAGGTCTGACTTCAGTCCAAGATCTCACCCTAGGAATTGCTAACAGGAGCCATAGTAATTTAAACCAAACATATTTTTTTTTATTACATTCTACCTGAATATATTAAATAATTCATGTTTCAAGTATGACAGCAGACGAAAAATAAGCTGTCTAAAAATCCGCTCTTAACTAATTTATTAATATGAATTAATATAAACTTTCAAATAAATTTATTGAATTAATCAACAGCACTTGCAATACTAGAATGTTTTAGAGCAAATGTGTAATGAAAAGACCGACAAATTACTTTTGAAATTATATTTTAAAAGCAAATTCTGCGCTGCCAGTTCCGTGTAACGTGTTCAAATCTCTGCTGGAACTGAAAGCGCTCCTTGTAAGCGTGGAACAAAGTCTCCGTTCTGTTCCCCTCTACCACTCAGGCAATTCATAGTTTGTAAAATTATTTTTGGCACCGCTCATTGGAGATAAATTGTGTGGGGCTATCAAATATTACTACTTGTTTTCCACCCTATTCATTTAATTACCTACAGATCGATCTGGAAAATGGTACTTCCTCGTGTGACTGCAGAGTTACTGTTTGTCTCTCTCAGATCGATGGTGCTTTAATGCTACAGCTTGTTTTTCAAGAGAAGAGCAATAAATACCTCTTGGTGTTAATGATTCAGAGTAGTTGCTCTCTTACTAGCCAGATCTGTGTCATTTCCTCTTTATGCTCAGTTTGTTTTGTGTATAATGCAAATTTGTTACAGGGGGACACCTGTGTACTAAGCAGATAAGAAAAAACATGATTTTGATTATTTTTTTTTTGCAGTCTTGTTCTAAGATTTGTGATCAAATTACGCCTGTATATGAGTTTGTCTCTACCTGTGCATTAGTTGTATTGCTGGATTATTTTTTTTTAGGTGACATAGATTGTGCTTTCTGTGAAGACAGAAGCTAATTATGAAAAGCAATCAAGTACAGCTGGATCTTATCACTTCCTTACAGAATTACAAATAGGAAGGCTCCTCATGTCTATAGTCTTTCCAAAGATGCAAATTCTGCTGAAGGTTGAGTCAGAGTTTTCCACAGCAAGGGCAGAAATTAAATTCCAAAAATGACATTTATTTCAGCAAACACTGTAATTACGATTCTCTCTCTTTTGCATTAAGGAAGCCATAGATTTATTTTATTAAGTGCAACGCGAGTACACACTTCAGTAATTACTTTTGAAGAGAAAAGGACAGGCATGATTAAAAAGGTCTACATCCTAATGAAAAGGCCTTATTCTCTGGCACAAGGAAAGTGGTTAAAATAAATCCAATATTCTCCTAATGTGCAAGCATTCAAGAGTTGCTGGATGTAGAAGAAAAAGAGCAGCTTGGGTGAAAGCTACACCTGAATTTGGAAAAAGAAAAGTGGGCTCTCGAGCAGATACAATCCTGCTCACATTCCATTACTACCTGCTTCTGTCCCTGTCTATGTCAATCTGATCATATTGCCTCAGTCGCCTTTAACCTGAGCCATGACCAGCTGAGCCTTACTAGATTTTTACCTCCTTTTATGGAGGTAGTTATGGCATTTTTTGGCACTGCCAGGGGCAAACCAGTTACAGGGAAGGCTGGTGCAACCTGCCTTTACCTCCGTGTTATTGTCTTTTCCTTATTTGCACTGAGCAAGAGGCATGGTGGAATGTTTTTGTGTACCTGGAAGGGTGGAAAAGGGATTTGTACAAAAGTGTTATCAAATCTTGGGGGCACAGTGAGGAGCAATCTCTGTGCCCTTGTTTAAATCAGGAACTGATAACCCCTGGCAGAGCTGAACCCGGCCCTAGGGTAATTCATCAACCGAGGAGCGAGCACGTCAGTCGAAACGTGTCTCACTCCTTTCTCTTAACAGCATTAGCTTAAATTTGAGCTGAGGACAACTGCTACTGGTGCTCTCCACCTGTAGCACTAGGGCCATGTGTGTTTGAGTCTGAAATTGCCTGATTTTGTAAAGGGATGAACTCAGGAGTTAGGTTAAAACACCTTTAACTGATGAGAAAGCCTTTTCTCTCAGGAGTAGTTCGGGGACTTTAATAGGCACCATGTGTTGTGGGAAGTAAGCTTCTACAATGTCATAACGTCATCTTTTGAAATTCCTTTCATGTAGTTTGTCAGATTTAACATCTCTACAATTTATTTTGTTTATTTCATCATTATTGAAATAAGTGTTGTGGATAACTTGTAAATTGTTGTGAATTAGGAAACTGATAGTGAGAAAAGGGCCTAGAAATACTTTTAGCAACTTTTGAGAATGAAAACTTATTGTAGATATGCTTAATTACATAGATACAGCCAATAATGTTATTATTTGAAATAACCTTATTTCTTTTAGACTCTAGAAATTATCAGATACCCAAATTCTCAAGGATTAAACCACTAAACCAAGTTTTACTTCAGATCTAATGTTATATGACAAGGATACATTTCCTATTGACCATGTTTATTCCCAGGACAGACTCCTGGATCGAGATTATTTGGCCAACTGTATGGATTGAACCCCAAGGTAATGCAGGGAGCTCCATGATAAGAGGTAGCAGTGATACATTTCTGAGATAAAAGCAAAAAATAACAGTCGTTCAAAAAGACTTGTTGACATTATGAAGTGATTGTTCTTGAAATTTAGTAAAAAACAAATAGCAAAAAGTTGTTTAAAAGTGTTGGAAATAAGACAGTTGCCTAAAAAATAATAATCTGCTTGGATTATCAATGTATAGAAAGAGCAGTTAATGAATACTGGAAGTTTCAGAAAGACTAAATGATTTATCTTGTATTATTTCTTACCACAGGTAACAATGATAGGTACCTCAAGCAAAAGGAGGCTAAACACAGAAATGGTCACAGGAGACGTGGTGTAGGAGAAAGGGAGGTACATATTTGAATAGAGGGCCATGAAGAATTTGCACAGTTTTATTTGAAATGCAGCAAATTCTGTCAGGCATTTTTAAGGGAAGTTTTGAGTATTTTTCTAATTTACATGCAGCATCTCAATCAAATTACCCTTTTATTTTAGCAATTGAATTGAGCTTCTGTTTGCACAGCTGTGCAGGGCTGTAAATGGGGTAACTACTGAGTTCCCCCTGCCAAGAGAGGGGGGGAACTAGGTACAGAACCAGCCCCTCCACCCACCAGCTCCCCCCAAAAAATCGGAAAAACCTAATCTACTCATATCCTAAAAATTGTTTTGGCAGTAGTGTCATAAATACCCAGAAAGGAGATCCTGAAATAAACCAATGAAATGAGAATCACAGCCTGATCAGATCAGACTCCTCAACTTAGAAACAATTTAGGAATAAAATAATGGAATAGCAGGAAAGGTATGTAACCTTCATTAAAGACAGCTTTTCTTCCAGAGAGAGAGGGCAGACTGGAGTTTCACAGAGGTTTAATTTAATGTGGGTCAGAGGTGGGAGAAATACTTTAGAGTCCAGGAAGGTGGATAACAATAAAATTAATGAATTAAATAAGATATCTAGAAGAAAATGGAAGAGACTTCGCTCTTTAAAAGGAAGCTGTATTGTTGCAGCGTACTGGCATCTCTTAAACATAAGAGCAAAGTTATGTGGCAAAGCAGTTCTGCACAAAAGCTGTGGAGAAGATTTTTCTGTGGTCAGCTATTAAAAGAAGGGAATCAATTCTCGTTTTGGGAGAGCAAAGCTCATTAATAAGTGCATCACATGGTTTATATAGGGAAGTGGAATATCATGCAAGTCAAGTGACTTTAATTATGCGATTGTATAATAAGGACATTTCAGAGGGACCTAGCAATGCTGCTAAGTAGCGTTATTTTTATTAAATTCAGCGCTACAGCAGGAGATTATACATACATTTGATTGAAAAAAATACCTTTTTGCCAAATAATTTTGGCTGAGAATAGTTTTGCAGATTTGCTGGAATTCAAATTTATTTTATTATTTCAAATTTATGGTGACATAAATGCATGGCCATTTTTTGTTCTGTTGATTCAAACCATTTTTGCCCCCCATTTTGATTTTCATCTTACAGTATTCAAGTCTGATTAATTTGCCATTCAGAGTGACTTTGTTTTGTGCTGATGAAGAAGAGCCATCCTCTCTGAACCCAGCCTCTCTGATCACTTGGGAGTCTGAACCCGTAGGTGAATGGAAACAGCACCAGTTGCAAAGTGACCTTTATACTCTTTAAAACCCAAGTTTTTTCACAAGAATTTCCTGTCTTAAGGTTTTACTTATAGTTTAGAGCCACCTGAGGATTCTCAGTTCTTTGCAAAGCAAGTATCAGTGGGGAATATGGTGTAAATCATTCAAATTCTTTCTTGAGAGCCCTTGAAGACAAGTTAATTCTGATCTGCAGTGAGGTGGTTATTCTAAAACTATGGCCTAACAAAACAAAAATCTTAACCGGTTCTTGCGATTCAAAGTCAAGCATCACATACACTAACATATTTGCTTTTAAAGACAGAAGAAAATAAATTCAACCGTTATGCCTGACTAGAAATCATAATTTCATCCTGATATGGTACCACTGGTAGAATAGCAGCAAACCACGTGCTTCTCAGGTTGAGAGGGAAGGTGTAGGTCTGTTTTCATACCTTGCTTTATTACTTGGCCAGTGCGTAAGTGACCAGTAGCTTTTTGCTCTGAATTATGAGAAAATCAAGTTTATGGATTGGCAGCACTTTGATTTGTAATTTTCCAAGCAACCGCTGAACTGTAAGTCTTTTCAACCAATCGTCCCTGAATTTGCTTCAAGAAGATGTAATCCTTTGCATTAATATGCAGAAGAAAATATATGCCGATCAGTTTCTGGTGCCACTTGAGGGTATTTCAGTAACAGATTGGAATTTTAAGTCCTGATTAACAAAGCAATCATAAAAGATTCAAACTGTCTTGAATTCTTTATCTGAGTTACAAAGGATTTGATCTTAATGATAATGATGCAGAAAACCTGGATGAGTTAGTTTACCTTTTCTTCTCAAGACCTGTTATTAATGTAATTTTGGTTTGTTTTGTTTTTTCCTGGAGACTCCAGTCTTCTGGGGCTAGTCTCAAGATAGCAAAGGTTTGTAGCTGGTGCAGAAATTCGAATTCTTTGACATACAGTGTTATATACAGAATACAGCATATGTCATGTGATGTTTCACTACTGGATATATTTTTGACAATTTAGAACTAAATCCATGGCTTAGAGTTTCATTTATGATGTGTAGATTTGGTGTTACTTATACTTCTGTTAAAGAGATACGTCTTTTTTTTTTTTTTTTTTTTTGGTGGTGGGAGAATACACTTGAGCTCTGAAGATTTGCAAATGCTCTGTGTGTCCTGTTTGCTCTGCTTGTAGCTGTTCAGAGGAGGGTGTTGCAGACAGGAAAGGTACCAGCCCGGGCCCATTATAAACACTTGTGACTCATTTTGTGAAGAATGTTCTCACTGTCAAATTTGTTTGACATCTGATTTTCAACCCATCTATTTTTCTGGCTTCCACTGTAGTAGTATACTTCAGATATGTGCTGTGTAGAAAAATCACTTTATTTAGCTCTCTGGTAGTTCACTGGCTACTTCTTGGGATGTTTTCCGATACATAACAGATCATTCCATATGCATCTTCTCTGTCCCACATGGAATTTTTGTAGAGACTCCTCATAACCCTCTATTCTCCACTCTTTTTCATTTCGTTGCAGGTATTCTTTTGTATTAAAAATGCATCAGTTAAGATCACAGAGTGAAACTACATTTGTAGGGTATTTATGACCTGCTCTCAGGTCCCGTGGTTCTTACCTGCTCACTCATCTGTGACAGTCAGCTTCTCCCCTGGCTTTCTGAGGTACCTGCATTCCCGAGAGGCTGGGGGTAAGCACTCTGCTGGTGAGGAGCAGTGGCCGGGTCCCCAGCTCGCCAGGCGTTATCAGCACAGAGTCATGGCTGTTGGGTGTGAGCTGTTTGATCTTGAGAAAGACAGATGGCCTATAAAAATTATCAGTTGGTTTAACTTGGTGTATTACTTTATTGCTCTGGGTGTCTGATACTTTGGCCAGTGATTAATTTGTAGTGCTACTTAGCGTGTTATGTATATAATATCATAATTGTTTCTTTTACCACTTTAATTGGGATATAAAATTGAAGTTGGGTAATAGTTTTGACTGCTTTTGTGCACAAATGGTAGCTTAGTAAACTTAACTCGTCGATTACAGAGGTGTTTAATACATTTTGGCCCTATCTGGAGCACTATGTCCAGTTCTGGACTCCCCAGTTCAAGAAGGACAGGGAACTGCTGGAGAAGGTACAGCAGAGGGCTACAAAGATGATGAAGGGCCTGGAGCATCTCTCTGATGAGGAAAGGCTAAGGGACTTGGGTCTTTTTAGTCTGGAGAAGAGAAGACTGAGGGGGGATCTGATGAACGCCTATAAATACTGAAAGGGTGGGTGTCAGGAGGATGGGGCCAGTCTTTTTTCAGTGGTGCCCAGGGACAGGACAAGAGGGAATAGGCACAAACCTGAATGTAAGAAGTTCCACCTAAACATGAGGAGACCTTCTTTCCTGTGAGGGTGGGAGAGCCCTGGAAGAGGCTGCCCAGAGAGGTGGTGGAGTCTCCTTCTCTGGAGACATTTCAAACCCACCTGGACACGTTCCTGTAGAACCTGCTCTGGGTGGACCTGCTCTGGCAGGGGGTTGGACTAGATGATCTCCAGAGGTCCCTTCCAACCCCATATTATTCTGTGATTGTGTGATTTTAGGAAGAAAAATATTAGGAGTTTGGGGAAGGAAGGAAGAATTTTAACATACTGAATTCAAAGTTAATTGATCTTGACTGTGTAGTAATGTCAGTATAGTACAGTATAATGTAATGCATATTGGTATGGTCCACTGTTTTAATTGTAAAATGTATTTATCGTGGCATACAGTATTAATAGTTGAGCTTACTTGCATTGGCTTTGCTTCGACGATGGTAGGTTATAAAATCAGGAGCAATATGGACCAGGTTTAATACCCGAGCTGTGAAGATGTGAGATGAGTTGGAGGTGAACTGCATATTTCCCAAATATTGCTTTGTATTTTCTCTCTTTAGAGATTTTTCCACCAAGATGTAGGACACAACCAGAGGAATAAGATGGCTGCAAAAGTGTTGTTTTGCATTTGGATATCTACAAAGAGTAGTATCTTTGTATTTACAGGGCCATTTTTAATTTGAGCAAAACACCCTGTTCCAACTCAGTCTGATACTAAAATTGGTAAGGTAGGGTATCCAAAACAATCCAAGAGGGGATTGTAATAAGGATTTAAGCCATTTTCCAGATTAAACCTGCCTTATTTGCAATGTTCCTCTGTTTTTCCTCTTTTCTTAGTGATACTTGATTAATTTTTCCCCTTGAGTCCACTATCTTTGTGTTAATTAACGTGCTCAAACTCTTAATTCCCTCTTGTATTTCATACTCTATTTATGACTATTTGTCTTTCAGCAGTCTTTTCAATACTTGCTGCCTTATCACTTACGTAAAGTTTTGTTTTTCTAGTATTATTAAGTTTACATAGGTGTATCTTTTTCTACATTTAGCTCTCTGATAGTCTTCAGTGAATCCTAGGCCCCACTATTAAGAAACAATTCATCTGTTGAGCTTTCTCGGTTTTCTACTTCTTTTTCCACATTCCCACTCATATTTGTCTTGTCACCACTTGTGATCTGTGTGTGTTCTCTTACTTCATTTCGCATCTCCAAGTGCTGTTCCTGGCAGCTGAAGCTGATCTCCGTTAGAGCTGCCACAGTATTGCTTTTTCTCCAGCCTTTTCGTGAGACCTACCAGCAGTTTATCTTTTCTCATTTCCCTCTTACATTATGTTTTTCACAAGCATATCCAGACTTTTAGTGATTTTGGCTCTAGTTTGTGCTCTCTTGTTCTTTTGCCTGTGCCAAAACATGTTGAGCAACTATTCATTGTATTGTTTTAACTTCACTTTTAATACGATGCTTCCTCTTATTTTTCTGTAGTAGCCAAGTTCCAATAAACTTAAAATATTTTTTTTTTCCTCAAGGACTTTTTTCTGTACGTTTCCAGCTATCTTTTCTTTGTAAATCCCTTGGAAATAAAGATCCTGTCTCTGCTCTGTGACTGGCTAATCCAGGCAGAGTCATTGATATAAAAAGCTTTTTGACAGCAGATGCAGTATCTGTGCCACTCCCTGGGGGGAGGATTTTTTTCAGATAACTTATTACATGTCTGAAACATAACTATTGCTGATTTCTTACTCCTCTTCAAATTATTTAATGACTAGGCTTAGAGTACCTAGAAAATTTCTTGAAGTTCATGGAATGGAAACTTGAAGTTCTTAATTTTGTATGATAGATATATATTTGCAATCAGGGAAAAGCAGGACTCTAGCCTAAGCCATCTTCCTTACCCTCTCCAGTAAGGAAGGGCTAATTCAAGCTTTTCCCTTTCTTCTTAATTCCATTTTCTGTGGCTAATGAAGCTGGACAGAATAGCAGACAGCTATGTAAGTTAGTGACTCATCAAAGTTTACGCGCACAGAGACTAAATCAAGGTTGCACAGAGCATCTTAAGTTTGGCACTTCGTAACTTCTGCTTGAGTTTCGAAGCACAAAGATTCTATATTTTTTGCATGTGATTTCTCGAATACTTTGTATTTCCTTAGACAATCCTTTCCATGCCTGTGTTCAGATAGTCAAAAAGTAAAAAGAGGTATTGGAGTGAGCTAAAAAATAAAACAGGTTTGGTTTTTTTTCCTAGCAAAGCAGGGAAGATAATGATGTGGAAAAGGAGAACTTCTCTCACCTTGTGTACTTTTAAATGAGAGGAGGATAAAGGCATTGCTTTGAGCCAGCTCAGCTAATTTTTGCATTGTCTTTTCACAGATCATGGTCAGTAAATGCTTAAATCTTTGATATATTCTAAGTGATTTCATGAGAAGCAGAACTAATGGAGAGTGATTTCTAGTGTATGTGTGTTAATGAACTGTACCGAATTATACACAAGCTGTTGAACATACTCATCAAGTGTCAGATACTCTTTTTGAGAGATAATGCCCTGGATGCCATCTAATTCCCCAAAAAAAGATTTAGAAGAAGCTTGTAACATTTTGGAAACTAAATAAGCTATAGATAAAACCTGCTGGGGAGGAGGTTGGTGTGCTCCAGCTGAAGCTTTTTGTGAGTGTCCCTGTTGTTGTCCAAGCCTCTTACAGAGACTGAGGGAGATGAGATGAACAGAGATGGAGGCCATGGCTCATACTATGCCTGACTGGCCCCTTTGGCTTCTACTCAACTACCTGCTTTTGCAAAATTTATCAGAACGTTTTGTATCCAAGATCAGTCAGATTTGGTTTAAACAAGTAGTTCAGAATGTATTAGGCAGCATTCTTACAGGCAGAAATGCACACAAGTCTCATTTCCTTCTCTGAGATTAGTAAAAAAAGCATAGAAACTTTCCAGGTAGATGGTGGCTTTCCTTTAAGGAGGGAAATCAAATGTTCTAGATATAAGTTGTTTCAAAGACATTTCTCTATCTCCAGTCTCATTTTCTGAAGTTTTCCTCAGACCAGCTATTTAAGTTCTTTAGCTTTCTGCTGCAGCTCCGTTTGCAGTGCTTAACAAGCATCTGTTTGACTGAAGCATATTTTCCACGTGTCACAGCAGCAAAAGGTTTAAGTCAAATTGTAATGGGCCTGTACCAAGTGTTTGAAAAGATGTTGTGCTGTTAACAGTAGCTCCCTTGAGGTAAATAAGGCGAGGTGGGTTGTCTCGAGGGGCAGAGCATGGTGTCCATCAGCAGCTGCAGGGCACTCATGGCTGTGGCCTCCCAAGTTCTGTCAGGCCTTTGGTGCGCCCACAGAAAGGCCTCAGGCCTGGCTCTGAGGGAAGAAGGGCGCTTTCTCTCGTTTTCTGTTATTGCTTTGTTTTCTTTCTCATGAGGTACTACTTCTAGTATCATCTGTTCTGTCTTCCCTTCTTTCTCACTTCTAGGGCTAGAAGTGAGAGTAATGGAGGACTGAGGAAAGGGGAAGCAGAAAGGTTGAGGGGAAGAGGGTTGTATAATCCTCCCATGATTCCCTTTTGCCTCCTTAACTTCCTGGTAAGTGGAGGTAGCCATGTTTTATGGAGTTTTGTTGTATGTCTCAGGAGGAATGTAGACATTTTAGGAGAGGAGGAAATGGCCTCAAGTTGCACCAGGGGAGGTTTAGATTGGATAGTAGGAAAAATTTTTACACTGAAAGGGTTATTAAGCACTGGAATGGGCTGCCCAGGGAAGTGGTTGAGGCACCATCTCATGAGGTATTTAAAAGACAAGTCGACATAGTGCTTAGAGACATGGTTTAGTGATGTTTTTTTATCAGAGTTATGTTGATTAGATGACTAGATGATCTGAAATGTCCCTTCCAACCTAGACAATTCTGTATTCTATGATTGACTAACAAGACATTTTGTTTCTCTGGTAAAAAAAATATCCTTCAGCAAAAACATGTATGAAGGAGTGTTGAAGGTTGACAGTATGTCTGTGGGTCACTGCTGAGCTGTCCTGTCAGCGTGAACCTGTAGGTGGGACAAACAAATTTATAGAAAGTAGAAGGAAGGACGGACTTCTGTAGTGAATGTCCTCGGTGGGTGAAAGAGAGCTTGAAGTTCTTTGAAGCAGGAAATGCGTATAAATGTGAGGCGGTTAAAAGAGTCTGCCTGGATTTCCAGAAGGCCTTAAGTAGAGTTGAAGGCCAAAGGGAGATCTTAGCTGCTTTCTTCAAGGCGTGAGAGACTAGAGAGAAGGTAAAACCAGACTCTTCATGCAAATCCGTAGTAATAGGGTGACAGTTAATAGATAAGAAATTCCAGTTTGACATAAGGGAAAACATTTTTTGTGAGGAGGTGATCAAGCACTGAAGGTATAAGGGCCTTGGGAGGCTGTGGGATCACCATCCTGGGCCATACTTGAAACTCACCTGGGCAGCCTTATCTAGTTGGCCCTGCTTTGGGAAGGGTTTGGAGTAACTGACAGGAATCCTGCCAGCTGAAATTATTCTACATTTCTGCACTTCTGAGGAAAATAAATAGCTGTGAGTCTGTCCTTGCATGGACAAACATTTGATAGAAATCATAGGAAACAGAACAGGAATAAATCATCTGTTTTAAAATAATAATTATCTATTTATTACCTTTGAAATTAGTGGATTAAGCCTTTTTAGCTATCCAGAAGTATGTGTAATAAAAAATCTGTAGTAAATGAAGCCTCTTCCAGTATGGTGGAACAGAGATTGAAACTGGTTTTGAAACTGCTGTAGGGTTTATTGTAATTGCTGTGAAATACTGTAGAAACCACAAAGAGAGTGTATTGGTAGATTGTAAATACAACGTACTGGTACAAAGCAGTTGTTGTCAGCTGGCATCAGTTTATCAGGCAGATTGCATATTGTCAAGGCCTTTGCTATTACATTATCCCACTCCTGAACTGTGCATTGTAACAAGGACAATTAGGTAATGGCCTCAAGTTGTGCCAGGGGAGGTTCAGATTGGATATTAGGAAAAATTTGTACACTGAAAGGGTTATTAAGCCTTGGAATGGGCTGCCCAGGGAAGTTGTTGAGGCACCATCCCTGGGGGTATTTAAAAGACGGATTGACATAGTGCTTAGAGACATGGTTTAGTGATGGTTTTTATTAGGGTTAGGTTGGTGGTTGGACTAGATGATCTTAAAGGTCCCTTCCAACCTAAACAATTCTGTGATGCTAAGAGACACCTGGTACGAAGCTTCAGTTCTCACAGCAGGTACTCATCACATGCTGATAACTGGCTGAACAGCCCAGGACCGGGCCTGTGCATGAGGGATATAGGCACAGTTACTGCTCCTGTGGCCTCTTGTTAGCAAGGGCAGTATTTTAATTCTGCCCTTGGCTACAAAAATGCTTACACAGTTATGCCCTATCGGTGTGTTCGTGTTTGGATTGTCTGGCTCTTCTGTTGCTGGGCACCACTGAGAAGGGTCTGGCTCCCTCATCTTTGCATCCTCCCATCAGGTATTTATTTATACACACAGATAGGGGCCCCATCCAAGATGGAGGAAGAGCTTAGGCCCGCACAGGGCCTCTCTCCTTACCCAGGGAAGCTCATGTGGCGCAACAGCACAGGCGATGGGTGCATCTAGATGTGAAAACAGTCTTTGATAAAAGCACTCTGAAAGAGTAAATATACCTAAATGGACTTGTTTCAAATAGTTGCATTGTTGTGTCTGACACTTAACTTTCAGACCTACCTCCAAACTGCCTATGTCTATGTGGCTGGATTTGAGTACCTTCTGACAGCGTGCAGCCAAAGGCAGTGATAAGCTGTAGTTAACTCAGGTTTTGCTCCTGCTGTCTGCAGTCATAGAATCATAGAATGGTTTGGGTTGGAAGGGACCTTCAGTATCATCCAGTTCCAACCCCCTGCCCTGGACAGGGACACCTCCCACTAAACCAGGTTGCTCAAAGCCCCATCCAGATTCGTCTTGAACACCTTCAGGGATGGCTCATGCACAGCTTCTCTGGACAACTCACAGTAAGGAATTTCTTCCTGTTATCTAATCTATACGTCCCCTCTTTTAGTTTAAAACCATTACCCCTCATCCTGTTGATCCACTCCCTGATCAAGAGTCCCTCCCCAGCTTTCCTGTAGTCCCTTTAGGTACTGGTACCATCATTGTGAATAATTCGAAAATACAACCTCTTTGCTTGGCAGTTTATGTGTGTGTATATTAGAAACAAAGGAAAAAAAAAAAACGCTTTGGCAGTGTTGGCTGTCAGCTTTAATTCTAGCTGTTCTAAATAATTCTGTCACTAGCAAACTTTCTCTGCTTCATTATCATTCTTTCTTTCAAAGCATTTCTATCTGCTATTTAGCACATTTCTATCAATATTGAGGCTTAGAATGATTTAGTGGTGGGTTCATTCTGAAAACTGACAATTTTTGCTATCTTTCCTCTCTTTTAAACTGAAATTGAAATGCTTTCTTATTGCATATCAACTTCTTTAAGAACCAAGATGAAGGAGATCATTACAGGATTTGGAAAAATGAATGTGTTGCATAAATGTATGACTTTTAGCTGCTTATTGATGCCTTATGGAGCTCCAAGGGGTTTGTGAAGCATTATGTCACCAAAATAACATCAATTCTTGAATAGGACCACCAGGTCTGTAGTACATCACCTTGCAGCCTTGCAGTCTGGCACCGCAGTCAGATTTAATGGTATGTAGTTTTTTGAGTCACTCCTGGATTGCTTATTTTTCTCTTTTTTTATTCTTCTGACACTCAGGATGGTTTAAGCAAGTAGCAAATTTTCACACATAATTGGAGTTTAGGATTTTCATAGGTTTTGGTTTCTTTATGTAGACATAAAGTTTCAATCACTTTTTACTATAAGAATGTGTACTTATTTCTTGCAAAAAGGGGAAATAACTGGATTGTCATTGACACAAATCATTGTCCCCTTTGTAAAAATTTCTGACAGTCCTCAGTGTATCTAGTGAGGGAGTATTTACCTTCACTGTTATCTTTGGAATCAAAAAACATTTTGTTTTTCAAAATAGGTGAACAGTTTGAATCGTATGAAACACTTGTTATACGCATAAAGTTATCAACTTCTTAATCTCATTCAGAACTTTGAACTTCTAAGTGTAATATAGAATTGCTCACTCTAAAAATGAAACGATTAACCTTTGGGTTAATTTGGGTATCAGAAATAGCAAGGCTTTGATACTAAAATTCTACTGTTTTGTGTGGTGAGCCCTGTGATCGTCAAAACAATAAGTCCTCCCAACTTTACTGACATTTTTTGAAAACCTTTATTGATACTCATTATAGCTATTGGCACTATTAACATTACTTATTGTTTTAAGTCAGTTTCCATTTTGAAAAGCTTTAAGAGATTATATTGAAGCTTCCCTACTGGGCAAGACATCTTCTTTTAGGCTGAAGTTGGTTGCGAAAGGTTGGCAGAAAGTTCAGCTATTTTTTCGAGTGAGAATATGAAGGAAGTGTTTTCTTACTTGTGTTTGAGTTCTGTAAACTAGCACAGTAACAGATTCCTGGGCCTTATATTATGGAGCAGGTAAAATCCAGACTGGTTTAGTGGCGGTCCCTTTGAATATGCCTCTTTCTGTCTCAGTTAATGACTGTGTATGTTATATGTAGATGCCATCGTTGGACATGTAATGAGCACAGAGTAGGAACTGTAGGTGGCAGTCAGGCATTGGGAGGAGAGAGCACAAAAGGGCCATAAGAACGATGAAAGGACTGTAACTACCAAAGTTTCTTCCATTCCAGAACCTAGATTTCGTTGCACGTTTTCTCCACTTTAACATCACATTGCAATAGAGAAACATGTCGCAACCCTCAAGCATCCCTTCACGATGACAAGAAACTAATTGCTTTATTTGTCATTTTCTCTGCTGTCTGGTGGAAATCTGTTCTATTTGTGTGTTTCTCACATTGCTTGAGACTCACAGTGGGGTTGACACAGTTCTCTGTAGTAGATTTTCTAGTCTTTATCTAATTCAAAAAAATTTATTGGAAAGATTTTTAGCAAAATTAAGATCTGAAAATTCAGGAAAAGGAGCTTACCACTAAATCCTTCTCCTGTGTAACATTTACATTTGTTCTGAAATCTAGAATATCTTTCTAGAAAATGTTTATGCAGTGAGAGAAGGGGAGAGAAGCTGGGAGTTTCTGCTGTAGACGTCTACTATGAACCATCAAAACAAGGTGGCCAGATTCCAAAGCTTCATTGTTGTTTTTTAATCAGTATATAGAGTTGTGTGATATATAGAGTACGTTGTGAGATGAAGGGACGTAAACTAGCAAGGTGTCATCAAGGAGCAGATTATAGCAAGTTAAGGGTTGTCCAGTGAATTCTTAGAATGTGGCAGTGATGTTTTTTGATGCAGAAGATTGGAGAACACAAATGGAAAACACTCTTCTCTAGAGGCTGTTCTCATTATTGGGATGGCAACTTAAATGAGCTTAATCATTAGAATAAGAATATTCATAATAACTTCTAGTTCTGTGAGATCAAAGTGAAGGGCAAAGCAATAATAATAGTATTCAAAAGAGGGAGAAACTGTACTGAAAAAATAGATAACATGAGTCTGTGTGGGAAACATGACCAAGGGGAAAAAATGAAGAGCTTCCTGTCCAAAAAATTATATTCAAGACTCAAGTGCAAAATAACCTAATGCAAAGGAGGAATGGGAATTATAGCTAGAGAACATCATTAAATCATATGCTATGCAATGGCCTGAAAATCAAAATGGAATGTGAAAAATTAAAGAATTAAATATTCAAGAATTGCAGGAGCATGTGGGATGAAATCAGAGCAATGCGTGAAATAAGTAAAACAAAATTAAGGGTAAAAAAATGATACGGAAATTACTAAGCCAAAGGTCAAGTAAGAAATTGGACTGAAGCAAGAGAATACACTTTTCTGATGTATACTGTGTGTCAGGGGAATGGTAAGGAGATAACGTGGCAGGGAGTTTCCAGAGAACACATTCAGACATATTTTGGGAGGTGACAGATACTTGGTTTTGATTTTGTTGTAGGAGGGTAGACTCAGATGAACCATTAGAATTCTTTTTAACAGTTGCCTGTGATTCTCTGTTTGATAAGTGTTTAATTGCATGAGGCTTTACTCTTTTTTTTTTTTTTTTTTCCCTTGGGATTCCTGCTGATTCATTCAGTAAGGTTTCAAGGTCTAGAGCTGTTCTAAGGGTGAATTAGGGCTGTGTCTTTTAGGAAGATACTAGCTTCTGAATACTGCTTCATTGAGGGCAGAAGTTGGGCAATGTAGAGTCCATGCAAGGGGAAGAATTGGGGAATAAGTCAATAAAAGAGTCTTCTATTCCTGCACGTGCTGTGAAAGCTGAAATTCACCTCAGTATTTAGGCTAACTTTTTTCTAGAATCCTGACTTCTGTTTTCAGTAAAGTGTTTCAGTTTTCAAGCACAGAAATCATTAGAAAGTTAGGAGCCCTGATGGTATTTAGGAGTCTCAACATCTATTTGGATGTGCTTTAGCTCTCCCAATACTGCTTCCATTTAGATTAATGATTAACGCCTATTGATTCCCATAAAGTAAGTTGTACTTCAGTGTTCCTATGCCATTGTGAGCAAGCCACAGAAAATAAACTTTTTTTTACTGGCGTGAGTAATTTCTGGTTAGTTTCAGGCAGCTCTCTTCTGGGAACAGTAAATGAAGTGTTACAGCAGTGTACCATGACCCAAGTTGAGCAGTGAGAAATAATGTGCTTTTTATGGTTTAACTTCAATCTTTGTTTATCATCTTTCATACGGAGATTTGTCACTAGCACTCCTGAGACGAATAAAAACTGCACTTTCAGACATTGTAGAAGGGGATTATTTCTTATGATCTAAATGGTAAGAGGGGAGAAGGGTATAGGAAATGTTTATTGAATGATACCAAGGGAAAGAAATATTGCCAATCCAGCAATTCTGTAATCATCATCCATCCTTGCAAGATCTTTATTAAACTTGCCCTCGCTTGACAATTTGAACAGTCAAAATTACTTCCCAGTGCTTTGATCCCAACTATCGACCTTCAGTTAATGCAAAAGAGTGCGTTGCCTTTTTCATATATGACACTTTCCAGTGCAAATCTTCCAGTCTTTTCATCTTGATGCCTTCATAAATCTTTCTTCCGGTTACTGGTTTTCCAATTTGTGTGCCTGAGAGATACTAATCAGTCACCATGAATTTAAGGTCCCAAGATTAATCCTCTTTTGTCAGGAGACTGTGGGTTTACTTTATATCCATGGACTTTAGTCTTGAGCTGCAATTTTCCCACCACTGATCTTGCAGCTTACTCAGTCTGGGCAGGTGGTCCCAAAGAGAAGGGATAAAATTGGCTGTGTAGCTTCTGTGAATAAAGGTACCAGAGATTAAAGCTGACTATATAGTGTAGTTAGTATATTGTGGTGTATATAATTTATTAGCAACTGTCAGGAGTTTAGATTTCAAGAGTCAATTTGCTAGTGAGTAGTTTGTTTTCATTAGTAGTGTGTGAATGGCTGTGGGCTCTTACAGCCGGAGCACCACTTATACAGTGGCCTTGTTCTTGCTCCTATAAAGTTCCCTTTCGTACAGAAATACCAGAATTGCCTTACGCAGGAGGCCATCCGAGTGTAGTATTTGGTGTGATGATGTTCCCTGATTTCCAGCAGTGGTTAGTGCCTTCTGCTTCAGAGGAGGTAAGTAGTCATGGGACAACCTGCATCCAAAGAGGATGTCCCTCTTCAACTCCCAGTATTAAGGATTGGTTGTTGCTCAAACTTGAGACATTACACAATTTACAAAGCTCTTGGAGATTTTTGTTGTTAATTCTGTTTTGCAAGGCTTACTATTATAATGGGTTAGTCTTCTCACTATAAATATCTGTTTTGAAGCCACTGAGTCTGTGGTATGTTATATCTCCTGGAATGTTATATTTTATTTTATACACAACTTTTTTGTTGTTTTCTAAAAGTGTATTCATCCAGTTTTGTATAGGCCCTTTTAATCTTTCTCTTTTCTATTTGAAATAATGTTGTGTCCTCTGTATAGGTTTTTTAATTTTCACTTTTAAAAGCCAGGTTGGGTGACATGATTAATTATTGACAAATTAGGTTGATATCTTTCTTTAGCTGAAAGTTAAACTGGTATTTTGACATTAAGGAAATACATGTCAGCAAGAAGACTTTTTAAAACACAGTGGGTGTGAATGCGTTTGAACTAAGAACTTAATACTGAAGTGGAACAGATAGAAAATCCGTTCTTTTTAAAGGATTCATTTTTAAATGAGGGTGTTTAACTTTTCACTAATCATAAAACCTACAAATTTGAACAACATTGACCATTGTAGTATCGAAATGTTTTGATGACACTGCAAAATGTGGTGTGAGCAGAGGTTCTGTACCGTATTTATAGAGTGTTAAATCAGTTTCCCAGGAAAACAGACAGGATTGTGTTTTGCTCAGGTGGTGTTGAAGACCAGGCTGGACAGGGCTTTGAGCAATCTGGTCTGGTGGGAGGTGTCCCTGCCCAGGGCAGGGGATGGGAACTGGATGATCTTTAGGGTTCCTTTCAACCAAGACCATTCTATGATTCTATGAAAAATTATACTTGACTTGACTGTGAAGTAACATGCACAGGTCATGTAAGAAATAACAATATCTGAGCCACTAAGTAGTAGTGACCACAGTAAAATTGCATTCCATATCCTCAGGGACAAAAGATATAGAGGCCCTGAACAGAATTATGCAAAGCTGAAGTGAGATTTGCATTGAGTGAAATGCATTAGCAAAGAATTTTAGTTAAGATATTTTTATTTTTTCTGATGATAAAGTAACATGGTCATATATTTTATGGGAGCCATTTAAGGTTATTAACAAAATTCATAAATAGATCTGAATAAAATTAGAGCTATAAAAAAAAAATAACAAAGGTCAATAGGTTACTTATTCAATGAGGTTTATATTACCAATGAGAAGAAATACAGACGACAGCATACAGTGAGAGAAAGTGGTATTAATGCAGCTGAGGTGGATTTCTAAGAATAGCTGCCCACTGTGCAATGCACTGAGACGCACCGAGACTGTTTCACTTGTTTAAAACAGAACTTTCAATATTGGGCGAAACATTAAAATATAGCTGCATTTAGAGATTATTTCAAAGATGATAAAATGGGTCTTCAGCTGTCGTATGGTAGTATTCTCTTGGGTTTTATATTAATACATTGCATTACAAATTGTTTATTTAAAATGTGGAAATTACCATGCACAAACTTAATCACCATTGTTAGAACTGAGGTTGACAGTGTTACTCAGTGTGAAATGGATAAGAAGTAAGTATTTTTTTATGAAAGAGCACCATCAGTTCAAGAAATCGATATTTAAGTTGGTATTGTAAAATGGTACCCCTACTAAGATACTTAGAATCAGTGTGCTGGAACTGTGCTTGCATATTTTGAAATGCGTGTGTTCCTAATGCTTGATTTTCAAGGAATAAACTATCGGAATTAAAACATTCCCATAATACTTAGTATGCTTAAGTTATCTTTATTTTTCCTTTGTACAAGGACTAATACTATTAGCTGTAAGCTTCTGCTGTGTGTGGTGGTTTCAGTTTTTGGAGCCGTGCAGTGGATCGTTAATCCAATTGAACTTTTTGGAAAAGCAGAGAGACTTAATCTTTGTCATGTTAATGATATTGGCATGGGGTTTGTATCACCATGGTTTGCTTAAGTTTTCTGCATTTCCTCCATTAACAAAAGAAGATTGTGAAGTGGCAAAAAGAAGATCGTGCAGGAGCAAAAAAAAATAATGTTCTCTATGTTGACTTGTGTTATATGATTGGATATTTAGGCAATGTTGAGTTGGAAAGGCAATAATATATAAAAATATTTTGTTCATTTATAGTGCTTGAACTTAGGATCACGTCACAAAAATTTTCATTTATTGCTATTGTGTGGTTATATTTTACTTTTGGTAGCTTTGTTCGATTTACAATGAAAAGTTAATCCTTTCAGCTTCGTTGTTCAGGTAACAGGGGATTGGCATAATCCAGATGAAGGAATAATGTAGGTGTAATTGCTGGGTTTGGTCCCGAACTGGCTCACACCTTGATGGAGCCCTTTGGAGCCTTTGGTTTTGGCAAAACATGCTGGCGGTAGCGTGGCATGATGCAGGTGCTCTCATCTGCTGTAGCTCCATCCCCACAGCTCTGTGCCCAAGCCAGTAAACTCTGCTGGTCCTGAACTAAGCAGTTTGAAAACCCCTCCTGTGGCTCCGCGCAGAGATCATGGTGTATCTGTAGTCCAGGTCACCCAGCGTAAAACGTGGAGAATTTCTAGTGGTGGCTGTGGAACTGAAAGATGGCCTTCGTTTTATTTTGCACACCAAATTAAAAACACTTGGTAACTATAGACATGGCGTGTGTCCTACATTTCTATCACTTCTACATCACACTTGCTCAGTTATAAAGAGCATGGATGGAAAATGGAAAATTTGACTAACTCCTAGCCTGACAGCAGTTTACTAGACAGGTGGTTTTTTGCCCGCTTCTTCAAGAGACAGTCTTGTTCAATGTGTTCCTGTTGTTAATGCATTATATGCTCTTCCATATATATTATAGAGCTTTAAGTTTAGCAGCAGCAAAATGTTGATATTTGCTGACTGGTGTTAATGAGTTGTGTTCATTTCTTCTACAAAATGAGTTAATTTTTTTTTGTTCCTTCATTGCATTACAGGTACTGTGAGAATTGAGATGTTCAGAAACATGCAGAATGCAGAAATCATAAGGAAAATGACAGAAGAATTTGATGAGGTATAGTATGCAAATAGTTCTTTAAACATTATGCAATATATTACAATATACTTTTGTTTTAAAATAATGCAATGGGCAAGAAACCAACGTCTCAGTACGAGAAATGCCACTGACAGGCAAAGCAGTGATTTAAACTGTGGGATGAGGGGTAACGAGTCAGCGTGAGCTTTAGGAAAGAATAATAATGGAAAACCAAAAAAAATAAAGTTATTTGAAAAGGTAGTTCTAGCCACTCATCTTGAGAAGTCAGGGTTGTAGACTGGGTAGGCTCTGGGTGGTGAAATACTGGTACTGAAAAGTTTGTGAATTGTGTGCTATTAGACAAAAATGTGAAGCAGGCTCACACCTAGTGGTGTAAGCCAATTTTGAGCACCAGAACCAGCTCAGGTCCATGCTAGCCCTAGATTGGATCTGTGTAGACCTTCATGCATCTTTGTATGGCTTTAGGACTATCCTTGTCTGTCTGCATCCTGTGTATTAGAGGGGTTAATAAGAGGAGGCAGTAAGAACTGTAGGAAGTTTTCTCATCCCCCTGAAATTGGTCGTGGTATTCTGGATTCTGAAGTTCACCTCTTGGAACTGCTGTTACACAACAAAGAATTCCGTTCTCCTGAGACAGGACTGCAGGCTTTTGTAGCATTCTGCTCTGTTTGATGTCTGCAAATTAATGTTTTGTTCATTTGAAATGGCAATTTAAACAAAATAGTAACTTGACATGAAAATTACCATTTTGGAACAGTGTTACAGAAGGAAATACTCTTTCAAAAGATCTAAGGGTTTTGTTTGAAACAAGTGTGTTACAATTCAGATTGGGTATCTTCTGTCAAAATAAAAATCTTCCTCATGGTGAATGCTTTTTAGCTTTGAAATTTTTGAACTGTATTTTCTTTGATTTTTTTGTGTATAAAAGCCTTAAATTTTCTGAATGTTCAGTTTTCTTAGTGAAGAAAACAAATACAAATGCTGAAACAGGAATTTTCTGCAGGACAGCAGTGTCTTTTTCTGACCAATTCTAAATGCCAAGACTGTGATTCAAAAAATTAAGCAGGAAAACTATAAATGTGAGTGCTGCTATTTTTCAGGTTTATATTTTGCAGGCTTTCCATCTTGTTCATGGTCTTGAACAACAAAATGTTTAATTATGGTTTAACTATGGCCATGTGGATGCTCCTTTTGCTGTACTCAGGTATTAACTCAGGGCCTTTGTGTACAGATGGGGTAGGGTACAGTAAATAAAATTTAGGTGTACAATGGTAAACAGAAGGATTCTGTCAATTCATGCTACATTCTGGCTGAATTAGTTTTGCTTTTTAAAACATCACCCGACCAAAGTTAGTAAAATGCAGTGAGTTTTTCCTAGTGTAATTTGAAAGCAGAACTGGATATTGTCTTTAATCTAGCCCCATTGTACACAATAGAATGGCCAGGGCATTGTCCGGAAGCCAAAGAACATCAGTTTTGCCCAAGGGGGGATTGTCCCAGAGTTGACAGAAGGAAGTATTTCTCAAAAAGCTCTTTTCAAAGATTGTCAAAGTTTTTTTTTTCTCAAAGGAGAAAAAAACCTCTCTTCCTTATGCACACTATGAGTGTACATTTAAGCACCATATCTCCAAGAATTACAGTTGGTAGTACATAAGCTTTCTTTCTTCATTACCTAAAACTTTTCAGAACTTCTACAGTTCTAACACAAACTTTCCATTCTGGCTTGTGCCCTATCACTTTAATGGATTTGTGAAATAATTTGTGGGTTTTACTATAAAAGCACGAAATTGTTAAGTCTTGGACCACAACCAGTGAATATTTTGAAATCTGGAATAAGCTCAAACCCTATAAGACTAGGTGATCTTAAAGGTCCTTTCCAACCTAGACAACTCTATGATTCTATAAGCAGTGGAAAACATTTTAGAATTTAGTGCAGGTTTCTACTTATGTTCATCTATCAGATAGTAACTTTAGAAAGTCTATATGACGTATTGCATATTATATGCTATATGACCTATGCTTGTAATGCTAGTCATAACGTTTCAGATTGGTCTGTGCAGGTTGTCACAGTCACAAAAAAGATCTGCTTTTAGAACAAGAGCAGCTTACATTTCTGTTCAGGGAAACGTGCATAATGAAACAAACAAACAAAATCTTTCTCGGTCCTCAGCAGATTGTAAAATTGCAAATAGCATCGCGTTAGAACACTTTTTGGACCTCTGTTTAGTGTCCACCACTTGCAGATTCAGAACAACAATCACTGTTCCTGGGAGAGCTGTTTGTAGCAGATACCATTGCCTGTGACAGGGTAAAATCTTGCATTATCTTTCATTAGCACAGTGTGCTGCCCAGAAAATACCTCCATTTCCATTGAGGATGTTCAGATTTGCTGCTTTCTTTACTTTTTCAAGACTGCTGTGTTGTCCTGTCAGCGCCACAGTAATCGGCTGGCTGTTGGTCCCAATTTCTGCATTTATGGCAGGGACTGAAGCATTGATTTCCCTCATGATGAGCAGAGGAACACTCATACAGGCTTTAGCGATGGAAATAACATAGTTCATTGCTGCTGCAGGTTCAGCTTGAGACGGAATTCCTCGGACGTGCATCTGCTGCACTATTTGGGTGCTTGGCTTATGAGTACCGACATTTTGTAGATGAACTCCCTCCTAATTCTTGTCCTAGAGTAAGCAGGTGAACAGAAACTTGTTTCGGTTTGAGTTTTCCAACCATTGGACCATCAAGTATCACATCAGTATCACTGATATGTCACATTTTTATAGGTATTCAAGAATAAAAGATCCAATAAAGTGGCTTTATTGTCAACTTATTCTTCCCATTTCAGCTAGATGAGGTGTTCTTGCTGCGATCTTCATAGGCTCCTTCAAAAGGATTGTTTTATATGTAATTGTAAGTTAAAAATACATCATAAAATTGTGAACGGTTACACACAGCAGTAGAGATTCTGAGGATCTGTTCCAAAATAAATATATATATACGTATTTATACATATATAGCATATATTGTGTATGTAGGTTCACATGCAGAATTCCCACAGGTACTGTGCAGGCAGGGACTTAGTCTGGAGATTATTTGTGAAAATAAGGTGGAAGCAGGGAGAAGAAGAGGAGTCTGGGTGTTCATACAGAGTTACTGTCAGGGAAACACTGAGGAGAAAACTTTAACATTTCGATTTCAGTCCTAAATTTAAATAAATGTGAGACTAATGCAGGGTTTGTATTTACATGGCAAGACATTGTACCTTGCAGAAATCCACTGACGAGCGTTAGACATAAGCAGAGGTAAAGGCACAGCTGATGATACTGCTATATATTTCAGACTCCGTTTATCTGGGTTTCTACTACATAATGCTTTGGTCCAATTCACAGAAGGTCCGAGGACTCAGCAACAATTGAATATGCCAGGAGATGTCTTTATGTCTGCTAGGAGGTACCTTTATGTCAGGAGCTTTACAGCCCTCTGTATTGGTTTATTTAAACCAAAGCTCCTATTTCTCTCAGATTGGACCTTCAAAGATGGAAGTAAAAATATCGTTCATTAAGCTAATGTAATTCAGCTTTGCAACAAATGAGACAGGTCATTAAAAGTGCCTTGTAATGTTGTCTTTTTTCTAACATTTGCACACTTGTCTTTGCAAATTTAATCGTTATTTTAGTATGATTGAAATGTGTGTTATTTTATTTAAATTTGATAGATAAGGGTTGTGCTGCAGGGGGATATAGTTTATGAAGTTTAGTCAAAAGGTTATTTTATTTATACAGCTCCTCGAGGTTTATGTTTCTGGCTCTACATGGTTCTGTCTGGGCAATAGGACAAGTCCTGAGAGAACAGATGTCCTTGTTCTTCACAAAAACACAGAATAAATATGTACGAATGGGTTTAACTTTGACACTGCTGACTTCTTATCTTGAGAGAGATTCAGGATGGATCATTATTGCCCTGATGTTTTGGATAATCTGGAATTGGTTTACAAATCAGGTGATCGAATGTAGTCTTTTCCACTGAAGGGGGAAAAATTGAAGAGTGGAAGTGTGTGTGTCTCGCTGAAATGCAATATTGCTTGAAGTGAGCATAGTAAGAGCAGGCTTGGAGAGGAGTTAAATTTAAATTAACTGAGTGCTCACGTGCCTACTCCAATCTTGCAATAATCTTTGGAAGATGGGGGGTATGGAACTGTATGGGTGTATGAATCTGAAGTAAAATTTCCATTAATTCTATCAGAAGACAGGTTTTACTGCTAGAAAAAGGATACGTTTATAAGATCCAAAAAGGGCAGTATTTACTGTCTGATAAGATCTCAATTGTAAACATGAGGAAAGCAATTTGTGGGGAGGGGCAGCCAGTTGATTAGAATATTGACATAGATTTGAAGTGGGGATGGAGAATGACACAAACTTTCAATCACAGAAACCTTTCTTTAGGTTTTGAATTTAAATACTTTGAAATATTCCTTTCTCATCCTTTTCCCCCACTTCCTAACCCAGGACAAAATGAAAAGAATTGAGTCTTGATGCATATTTTGGACTATAGAGAGCTAATATTGCAAGTCTAGAACACTTATAATGCAGTTTTTGTAAAAATGGTTTCATATCAACAAGATGCTTTGTTTATTGAAGAATAATGTGTTGTTTTTATTTGTTATTCTCTGTTGACTTGAAGGATATTGTTTAGCTTGGAAGCTTAGACCATGATGGCTACAACAGCGTTAAAAGAAATTAACTGGGGAGACTTTTTAATACTTCATATTTTCATTTTCTTGTTCTTCAGGACAGTGGTGATTATCCACTTACCATGCCTGGGCCACAGTGGAAGAAGTTTCGATCCAACTTCTGCGAGTTCATTGGAGTGCTCATTCGACAGTGTCAGTATAGCATCATTTACGATGAGTACATGATGGACACGGTGATCTCTCTTCTGACTGGTTTGTCAGATTCCCAGGTCCGGGCTTTCAGGCACACCAGTACATTAGCTGGTAAGTAAGCAAGCACAGAGAGGAGTTTTTTCAAAGAAATTGCTACTGTTTAGCCACTTTGAGAATTACTCCTAAGTTTGATTTGAGGTGGAATTTGACCAGCACTGAGAACTCGTGAAAACTTGATCAAATCCAAGTACCCCCTATGGTATAGTTGTAATTAAAATACACTTTTTTCTTTGGAAAGGAGTATGCTGAAGCACTTAGTCTCAGAGATTTTTATCATACCCAGGGGCCTGCAGTAAATCCTGTGAATCAAAAGTGGCATGCTTATGTCTTGCATTTTATTATTAGCTGCTCATTTTTCGTATAGAATGTCTTCATAATTTTGTATTTTATGGTATGATTTTATTCTAAATAAGTGTCAAGCAAATTGAATTATCAAAGAGTTTCAGTCCACTGGAAAATATAATCTGTGCCTTCACTCTTGAGAAGCATTAGTTTGGGGAGCACTAGGCCATAGTTGTAGGTCTCACTGTCTTCTGCCTCCAGCCACACTGCACCTTTCAACACACCTACCTACATCTGGGAAAGCACTGGGTATATCATTAGATAGAATAGACTTTTCTAGTGTGTATTTCATCAGACCTATATAAGATGTCTCCTGGAAGATGGATTAATTCCTCTCTAGCAGTAACTATTTGTCTCCAAGCACAAAGCAGTACTAGAGTGGCTGGCTTGGATGCGGGTGTCTAAAGCTGGTTTTGCAGGTGATACGACCATCTGATGTGCTGAAATACAGCTTATTGGAAGATTTTCCTCCCTAGACTGTTCATAGATCATGCCAAATATTTGAAGCCTTTATATGAGACATTTGTAGTAATCTGAATATTTCTACTGCCAATATTTGTCACTGATTTAGTCTTTCTACAATCAGCCTCTTACAATACTGTTCAGATTTCCAAGTGTAATACACAGCATCCAACAAGTTCAATCAGGATTTGTTTAAAATATCATCTCTTCCTACAAATTGAAGCAATAGGCACATTTCCAGTGATACTAAAAAACTGACTCCGTGCTTGACTGGAGTTTGATTTTAAAATTGAAAACCAAACCCTTCAACTCACAGTGACTGAATTCTTTGGGAAACCCATCCTGTTGCATTCTTCACCCTACTTAGTAACGGGATGGTTAAAAAATTAATTATGCAGGCATAAGTTTACCTCTACAAGTCCAGCATTCAAAGGTGAGCACTATTTAAGCTGCAGATAACCTGCTGGAAATATGTGTCTGTTATTGGAGATAGAAACTGTATGTCTTTCCAGCTGATACTGTCTCTAATTCCAGGTGATTCTGGTTTGCTGATTGCTTAGATTATGGTTGATTGTTTCATAGGAGAGAGATTCTGGAGTGAGATACACACTCTGGTCCCTCACATTGATTGGTTCATCCTTGCGTGGGACAGATGTTTGGAAAGTGTGAGAGGCTTGATTGGAAAGAGAGGAAACAGCAGCACACATTAGAGAGGTTACCCAAGACCTGTGCGATGGGGAAGAAATAGTTGACATTATTTGGAATGGATTCCATAGCTAGAAACTTCAAGCAAGGACAAGCAAATGCTAAAGTTCATCGCAAATAACTTCAGTTATTTAAGCCACTACTGGCTTTGTGCATTAGATATACATGTATCTAATGCTTATATTAGAAATAGGAGCTGCTGAAGATCTCCAGCATTTTCCGATGACAATACATGCCATTTATTTATTTATGTGTTTGTTTTAACAAGCTTGAGATTTTTGTTTTGATTCTGCAAATTTCCTTCAAGCTAGTTTTTGCACACTTAATTATGTTGCTGTCCTGCAGAGCAGAGATCAGCATGATGCCATTGAGCTCAGTCTTGATCAAGTTTCCGAAAATCTACTTTTAGAAATTGATTTATTCTTGAAGGAATGTTTTTTGAGTTTGTTTTTTTTTTTCAATTTTCCTCTGTGCTAGCCAATTTGAATGAGAAATGATTCACTGTAGCAAGAAACTTAAGAAGGACGTGTGGGTTCTTCTAGAGTTACCAGCTTTGAGCAATACCAAGATAAGACAGAGTTACCACAAAAGTAGCTTCATTTCTCCATTTGTATAGTTGCTTTTCTACCTCGAAGACAATGCTGTGTATTTAGCCACAGAGGATGTGATAACTAGCTTCATGGTGTACACTGATACTGCAGGTTCACGTGCTTCTCACTGACCTTACGCACTCAGAACTTGTGTAATTTTCCGGAGGAGATGGTAAAGAACATTTCCTGGAGCCCAATGCAGTAGATATACTCTCTTTTCTGACCTTCAGATGAGCTGAGTGACCTGGGTATTGCTTGGGTGGGAAGTGCCTTTCCAGATGGCTTTGTGTCTGGGTCAAGGTGGTGGTTTTCTGTGAGTATGGATCTGCTGAGGAAATATTTTTTAGCTCTGACTACAGGTAAAGAGTCACATTCTGTCTTCTGCCTTTGCAGCTATGAAGCTTATGACTGCTCTTGTGAATGTTGCCTTAAACCTGAGCATTCATCAGGATAATACACAGAGACAGTATGAAGCTGAGAGAAACAAAATGATTGGCAAAAGAGCTAATGAAAGATTGGAGCTGCTGCTTCAGAAAAGAAAAGAGGCAAGTGAAAAGATTATTTTTTTTTTTCCTGGTTCCCTCCAACAGAAAGTCTAGAGTGGTTTGTGACTTGAGTACCACAGTGAGAAACAAGAGATGAGTTCTGCAGTCCTGTTTGTGCAATCTCAAGCATATTACTTGGGCTACATTTTTTACTCTTGCATTAACACGTTCAGTTGAGTTTGTGTGCTGCTTTGCACACACAGGGTAATTTCTATTCTCAGGCTTGACCAAGCAGGAAGAAAATTAATCTCAAGGTGTAAGTAGGAACTGTTTTGATTATGCAAACAGATCTTGAAAAGAGGATCACATGTAGTCCCTCACTGCGCTGCCCATTTCTCCCTTTGATCACTGCAATTATTACATAGTTCTTTTTGTAGCTGCTTTCAGGAAACACTGGAGTGGGGGCTATAGCACCTGATCTCAGGGAGAAGAAGCTAGGGAGACATTAAAGTCGCTTTTAGTCAATACCAGACGGGCAGTAGGTGAGCAAAAGCATTAGAAGGTTGCCGTAATCATCCCTAAATGAAATATTATATCCCAGGAAATTCAGTTTTAGAGTTGTACTTAAAAGAAATTTGAAGATGACAAGTAGGAAATGAATACATATACATCCAAACAACCATAATCTGTAAAGATGCCATGTAAAACTCATAAGATTGATTTAAAAATTGAAGTGTATGTGATTTAAATTTATTATTTTTCATATATTAGTTTTGAATATATTTCCTCCACCACTGTTTTACTCCATAGCAAATTAAGGACGTCTGGGTGCTTTACCTGTATGCACCTTGGATTCTTTTAGGTATGACTTTGACTCAAGACTGCTTGACTTTATTGTCTTTGTCTGGCGATAATTACAATCATGTATTATTATTTTACCGCTATGAACTGCAACGCAATTTTATCTGGCTTTCATAATTCTTTAAAATCATGCACTAAGGTACAAAGCAATAACAATCTCTCCTGCCCAAACTGCAAGAGAAACATTTAAAATTAAATATTAAATTCAATGTCAGCCTTAAACCATTTTAAAAAGCAGAGTTGCTTTGTTAAAATAGCTGGAGTGCAGTTTCTATTCCACATCTGTTGATGGTTGCTTTGAATTTCCAGAGGACAAAGTCACTAATTACACTGATTAACTTGGTTTAGTATCTCTGTGGACATCCTCTATACTGCTCTTTCCGATATCTTTTGGAGATGCAGTATATAATTTCTCTGGGGAGACTCGGAAGCAAGGATGCCCAGCCTTGCACGGGGCTGTGAACCCCTGAAAGAAGAACGAGCATTTGGCAAACCTTCACTTTTTATTTGTCTGTTCAGTCTCTGTCATATATATCACTGCTCACTAAAACTCATCAAAACGCTGTACTGGAGTAAGCCAGAGAGGAGCAGCAGTGATTGAGCATGTCCTCAGATACACCGTGTGGAGCGTAGTAGAGAGCCCTATACAGAAGAGATTTATTAGGATTAGATGGCATAATGGCTCTGTGTAAGAATTCCTGACATAATGGTGTATGTTTCCCATGATTAAATGTGCTGAATTTACAATAGTACTGTGTGTTGGTGCTTCCTTAGTTGATTCTTTTGATGTAGTGCCATCATAATAAACCTCATAGGCGCATACCCAGGCATGCGTTTATCTTCGTGAAGTTATACAGGGACAGTTCATAAGCTAAGTGTGACAAATTCATCTGAAGTAGAAGAGATGGAACGCTCTCCCTGAAGTGTTCCATTCTCATGTCATCTTCTACATACCTAATGTGAGAGCAGTGCATGAAGGTCTGTTCTTGTTGAATGAGATTTTCAACTAAACCCGGTGATTTATGTAACAATCTGCCACAAAATTGAAGAAGTTGTGTTTTAGTTGCTGCCAGCAGTGATTCAAATTTTGTCTTTGTCATACATGGCTCTTCAAGTTTCTCAAAATATTTGCAGAGTCAAGAAGAGAATGTTTTCCTTATTTTTACTTAGGTTTAAGGAGGGGTATGTTAAATCATTTTTGTGTTGGTAAGAGCAGGAATCCCAAGACACAAATGCTCTCTCAAGATGCCTGAAGTTAAGCAATGAAATTCAAGTACGTGGTCTAGAAAAGCTGAAAGTGTAAAAAGCAATTACAGTTTTGGAGAAAATTGTTAATTCATTACTGAAACTAAGATATATTTGAGAATTGTATCTTTTAAACGTTAGCACATAAAAGAGATCTCAAATGGACGTACTGAATCTTTGATTCTCCTTCTACACGAGCTCTGCCCCAGCACATGGATCTCCATATCAGTTATACAGCTGATAACTTACCATGTTTATAGCCAGCTGTAAATTCCCTGTAGAAAGAGCAGCAGAAGAGGGAGGAATCCATCCATGCTGTCCCGTCATCTATGCCACTTAGTCTTGTATGGTGCTGCTCAACTTCTCAAAGAAATGTCGAAGTACACTTTTCTTCAGTATCTTAACCTTCTCACCGCTCATAAAGTTCAGTCTTTCTGACCTCTTTGGTGTGTCTTTATATTAACGATTCATACCCAAAGTTCTGTGAGAGCTTCCTCTTTCCCTTTCAGGGCCTTGTTAGTTTTTCAGAAGGCCTCCTGAGACTTCTTGGTTCATTCCCATCCTCATTCTGTTCCACAGTCTGTGCTGGGTTGTCTCTAGGCTCATGTTTCTGTGGCTGTTTGTCTGCCTGTAGCCTGGGAAGTCAACCGACTAAAGAGGAATGAGAAATTCAAGCTCCCTTTTGGGTTCTGTGTTCTTGAATGGGCGTTTAGTCTGTGCGTATTTGGGTTGAGCTGATGCTGAAAACAGCGCTTCTCCCAGAAGCTGTGTCTAAATACACTTGTTTTGTGTACCAGCCCTTTGGGATACACACAGCTGGCGTGCACCCAACTTTTCCCTTTGTACATAATCCCTTTCACTATGAAATTAATTTCTTTGGCAGGTATTTGACAAATTAGTCAAGAACTCTTAACATCTCTGTTTCCCCATATGCAAAATGGAGACAGCACTTCCTTACATTTTAGGAAACTGAGAGAGTTCATTTACAGCATTTTGCAAGCTGCTTTAGATCTTATCTGGAAGATACTGTAGAATGCTTATAAACATGGTTTGAAAAATATAAACCCCGAGGTGAAAGTGTTTATGAGCTCATACTATGCAGGAAGTCAAAACAGCTGATCATAATTCTGCCTCTGGCTTTAAGATGTTTTATCTGTTACGCATACATGTTCATAATCATACAGGTTTTATTGTTTTATGCATATGTGCACTCTGTACTACCAAAGGCTCTGTTGTGGTTCTCATTCTGAAAATGTGGGAAAATTTACATTCAGACACGTTGCTGTATTCTGCTTTGATATTAAGAAACACCTTGATGGAAGAATGATGCCTTTGAGTGTAGTAGCAGTTCTGCTCCAAAAGCTGATTGTGTAAAATTGACATCATCTTATTTAACAAAGCTGCATCTTGCTTGGTGTGATTAAGTCATGTCTATTTAGTTTAGTACAATAGCTGACAGCGTGAGAATACTTTAATTGATTCCAAGGTGTTCCTTTATGATTTGTTGACACAAAGTATGCTTTCCATGGTACAAAAGGTGCTCATATTATACAGGAAATATTAAGTTTAAAAAAAAAACCAACCAGTCCTGTTTATAAAAACACACTCATAACACTTTTTTTCATGTGGGTTTGGTTTATGCTTGAGTTTGGTTTTTTGCAGTCTAAGGCCTGGGTGTCAGGTGGGTTCCAATGTTAAGCACCCATGCTCTGATTCTGGAAACCTTCCTGCTTCAGAAACTCAGTTATCACAGGCGATTAAGATAAAGCAACTTACACTCATGCTTAAGATTGAGAACATCTTTAAGTACTTTCCTTCTTGACTTTGAATTTTTCAGAGGGGATTCCTGATCTGTACCCAACTCCATTTCTGCAGCTGCTGTTCACTCTCAGTTCTGTCTACTACATTTAACTATGGCTACAGCAGTGACTGCTGCTGTTACTGAACACACAGTCTCGACTTGTCCAAATTTTAGTAGCAGTAAAATGGTGATGACTGCTTCAAAGGAGTAATTTGAAACTAAATTAATTGATGTTTGTAGAGAGTGTTAACTTTCTTCCATTAAGGCATTGCATATATGTATATATATGCACACAGTATAGGCATGTGCTGGAAAACTAGAAGATGGTGAATCTACTAATACCTTTAATTAAGTGCTCTTCCATGGTCTTCCAATGTTTCCCAATAAGGAATTGTAGAATATCCAATTATAATAAGCGATGATCTTTTACTTATTTCTGTTTTGTTTTTTTGCAGCTACAAGAAAACCAAGATGAAATTGAAAATATGATGAACTCTATTTTTAAGGGTATATTTGTTCATAGATACCGGTAAGAAAATCCATGCTACAGTAGGCTTTGCTAACAAAGTATATTCATAAATAAGGTCAAGGGCAGTTTCTGTGTTGATTTTGCTTCTGATGTAATATTCTAGGTGCCACAAAAGCAGTATCAAAACCACTGAAGTTATGGAAGAAAATCTGTTATCCCTGTTAATACACAGTAGAGCCGTCCACACAACTTTAATTCAGTAAAATAATTAATTCAGTGTTAAAGGAGTTGTGGGAGACATGGAATTTGAATCTTTGTCTTTTAAAAAGAAAAGTCATCCGAGCTGGGAGCACAAATGTGACACATCTTAAGAGTAACCAAAAGATCACTGTGTATTGTAAGAGGGCAGTTTTGGTTGTTGGGTACCTCTACTCTGCATTTCCTTTAGTATGCCTTAAGTGTAAACAGTGAATTTCTGATCTTCCCACCATATATGCTTTAGCCACAACTTCAACTTTATTTTAGGCTTTTTCCTCCTTAAATTACGTAATGACAATCAAAAGCCTTAATTCCAGTTAACATGGGTTTTTTGTTGTTTTTTTAATTGTTTTGGATGTTTGTAGCAAGAACATTAAAAAAAATTATTGTGGTGTTTAGCGCATCACAAAGGGGTTTTTTATTAGTTAATATGCTATGTCTTGTGAATAGAAAACCACAGCAGGTTATATATATTCATGTGTGCCTGTGAATGCGCACATACGTGCACTCCTGTTTACTTCAGAATTGCACAAAACAGTAGTTTTGGACTGGTGCATGCTATTTTGGAATATGGTTTATCAGAGAGCAGTAGTGTTTTAAAATAGATTTAGGGTTGTTTTGTATCACAAGATACCTCAGAGCATCTGCAGCATCTTGGTGAAACCAGCTCTTTAAATGTTAATTGACTTATTGAAGTCGAAAGATAAAATTCCAGGATACTGAATTATGCCATTAACCTTTCAGATTGAAATTCTGGTTTAAAACTTTACCATTTATGAAATCTTTTAGACAAATGGCAGAAAACAAGAAAGGGTTTATGAGAAGAGGGTTAGAAGGTGAGGAGGAACCCACAGGTCGGGTGGGCAGTAGGATTATTGTAATTATGGAGAAAAGTGTGCAGTAAATCTGGAAGGGGCCTGTGCTAAGAAATATGTGAGTGTGAGCAACACAGTGGAGTTGGAGCATGTACCTTCTGTACCCAAACATGATACTTGAAAGGAAGTTTACAGCAGTACTGGGAGCATCTCTCCAAGGAGATCAGAGGAGGAGCAAAACAGGGTCTCTTAAAAAGACACGGGATCTAAGTATAGTGATTACTTCCAACTCTTTTTCTGCACGCGTATGTCACACTTCTCTCTTTGTTCAGACCTTGTATCCTTATTCTGTCCCACACACCTGTGAGACAATTTCATTTGCTCTCTGTTTCTTCTCTCTGGAGGAAGTGGTGAAAGAGGGATGGTGAACTGAGAGATGTGAGAGGCAGTGGAATGGGTCAGGAAGCCTTGAGCTACTTGGCAAGAGCAGAGTGGGTTTACACAGTTAACAGGTACATTAGGATTAGCTCAGTGTAGCGCTCACACTCTTTTGTAACAAGGAACTATTGCTGTAACAAGGAAGAGGCCAAATAAATAAACGCTGTTTATCCGTGCCCTGAAAAAAAAGATGCCCTGGCTGAGACTGTTAGAGCCCTGAAGAATTTGTTGAAATCAGTTGAGTAGCAGTGTGCTTTGAGCAGTGAGGATGCTGCCATCTCTCTGGCCTCCCTAACTGCTGTGAAGCTCCCGAGAGAGTCTGTTACTACATATACCTGAGTATGAGTCATCTATAGACAACAGAGAACATAGATTCAAATTTCTGCAGTTACATCTGTGCAGGAACATAGAGGGGAAAAAATGTTTGTATTAAAACCAGCTACTGAAAGAGAAAACCAGGGCTGGAGGCAGGGGAAGGAAAGGATTTCAAATTACAGAATCACAGAATGATATGGGGCTGGAAGGGACCTCTGGAGATCATCTAGTCCAACCCCCTGCCAGAGCAGGTCCACCCAGAGCAGGTTGCACAGGAACGTGTCCAGACAGGTTTGCAATGTCTCCAGAGAAGGAGACTCCACCACCTCTCTGGGCAGCCTCTGCCAGGGCTCTGCCACCCTCACAGGAAAGAAGGTCCTCCTCATGTTTGGGTGGAACTTCTTACATTCAAGTTTGTGCCTGTTCCCTCTTGTCCTGTCCCTGGGCACCACTGAAAAAAGACTGGTCCCATCCTCCTAACACCCTTCCTGTAAGTATTTATAGGTGTTCATCAGATCTCCCCCCAGCCTTCTCCAGACTCAAAAGACCCAAGTCCTTCAGCCTTTCCTCATCAGAGAGATGCTCCAGGCCCTTCATCATCTTTGTAGCCCTCTGCTGTCCCATCTCCAGCAGTTCCCTGTCCTTCTGGAACTGGGGAGCCCAGAACTGGACCCAGTGCTCCAGATGGGGCCTCACCAGGACCACAAGGGCATGTTGCTGGCTCATGGTCGTCCTGTTGCCCACCAGGACTCCCAGGTCTTTTTCCTCAGAGCTGCTCTCCAGCAGATCAGCCCCCAACCTGTACTGGTTATTCCTCCCCAGGTGCAGCACCCTACAACTTGCTCTGGTTGAATTTTGTCAGGTTCCTCCCTGCCCAACTCTCCATTTCATGATCTCCAAGTCATTTCAAATGATTACCTGCTTCCATAATATTTCTTAAGTGTTCCTTCTCTCAAATAGTTGAAATGATTTATAAACATGACATCATTTTACAGCCCTTAGCCCATGTGCAAGTGGTAATGATTTAAAAAGAATGTTATTTTAATTATTCCCAGAGAAGAAATCCCTTTCCATAATATGATTCAACCTCTGCCACAGTGATTCATGCTCAGTGACCTTTGTAACTTAAACAGCAAGTCCTTGATCTGAACAAAAAGCCCCCCCGAACTGTTTCATTCGGAATGTAGCTGTCTTCCTACTGGTAAGCTGGTGCTGCAGTGAGTTTACATCTTCTTTCTGTAGATTACTTTATAATTTATTGGAAGATTTTAGTGCTCACTGCTTACATTAAAAAAAGAAAAAAGATTTATAGAAATAGCTGAACAATTTTCCAGGTGTAATGTTAGTCTTGTGTTAACAGCAGATTTGGTCAAAAATGGAGATATGCTTAATAAACACACAGGAGATATACCTACCTCATTGCGTATTTCCATATCTCTTTCCTGAATCACTTTTTTTGACTATTTTTGTGTTGATTTGGTTGTCTGTTGATTATTTTTTTCCCTTCTCTAAACCTGAAATTTAGCATCAAAGGGGAGGCATAAGAGTAAATTCATTTAGAGTCAAGTTGCTGAGCTTGTGTTGGTGAGAATAAAACCAGCGGAGATGATGACTGGTAAACAGGAATCCAGGGCCGTGAGGGTAATCAAACTCTGGAATGGATTGTCCAGAGAGGCCTTGGAAGTACTCAAAAATTGCTTGTACAGGGCATGTGTAGGGGCTTGGATATGGTGATGTTCAGAGGTCCTAATCTCAAAATAACCAGTTTTGAGTCTAACACCTTTGGTATGTGGTACGTAGTAATAAGATAGTATATACTGGTAGGTCAGGGATCTTAAAGTAATGGGGTTTTTGTCTGAAGTCAGGCCTGTACACTTGCAGGGTGTACATATGCTTAAAAAAAAAAAAAAAAAGGAGGGGAGGAGAGTCCTGTTTCTTCATTTCAGTTGTATCTGTATATCAGAGATGACTTTGAGATTATTGCCACGTAGCTTCTCAGATGTAACACGTATTCATCACAAGTATTCACGTTCATCATTCTCAACATATCTGTCAAAATTTCAGTTTTGCTGCTTCCCTGCATTTAATTTATCAATGTGTGTCCAGACACATTTCCCTTTCAGAGGGTAAGATTCAGAGAATTCTTATTTGAGCCCTGCTTTGTAATTTCTTTTTGTTTTGAATGCTCAAAGGGCCATTCCTCTGGATGTGAACATCCAGCAGAACATCTATTATATTTTTAACTTCTGGCAGACCTGAATGGGGATCCTCAGGCTGATGGACACGATGTTTTTGTGAATTTATGAAATGCAATGAGCCCGAGGCATTATTTTGGCAGTACTGATAATTAAGGTTAAACTTGCCAAATGTAGATGGCATCTTTACAGAGAAGATGCTTCTGTCTCCTTCCAAGGTGCTTGTTTCCCTCCTGCTGGGTAAATAGAATGATGGTGGCAAGTTGCATCTGAGTTCTAATCTAAACAACAGGAGTGTTGCATGAAAATCAGGGAGAGGGAATATTAGATGAAAGTCTGGTGAGGAAGCAGGTAGGAGATTGAGAGGCACAAAAACCAGTCAGCACATAAAATCGTAGAAAAATCCTCTTCCCTCCCCCTAAATATGTTATTCTAAGGAGGTGAAACACACATCTTAAGTGACAAGAAAATGCATTATATTCTTACATATGTTGAAAAAACAGATAGAAGTGACCTAAACACTTTGTCCCTTAGAGGCATAAGAAAAAAGAAAGGCAAAAAGTTAGAACACATAAGAAAAGAGAGGCAAAAAGTTAGATCGTGGTACTTAAATGAGTTTGACTTAATATTAAAGTTTAAAAACAGGCACTCCCTTTCCTACAAAGCCCTGTATCATACTTGATATAAGCAAAGGTGTTAGTGTGATATAAGTCTTGGGGAAGCACTGGTTTTAGAGATATGTGGAGCTACATCTTGGAATTCAAGTCATGCCTTCAAACAATACAATTCCTTGGTCTGGCAAGAATGTTGGATAATCAGCTTAGTAACACATTATTGAAATAGCTATTTAAGTAGTGCTTTGCGTAGAATTACTTAGAAACAGGAGTGCTGGTTACCAACCCTTCCCAGGAGCGGGATACGCAGGGAGCATTCACCAGAATTTGTGGAAGTGGGCTCTGCACACTTGTTTTTCTTACCCTTTTTCCCTTATGGCATCCTAATTCAGCTCCAGAGTTAAAAGAGTCATAGAAAGAAGTAGAAAAGGCTTTGTAACTACATCTTCAAAATGTTTAGAAACTGTCGAGCAGCCAAGGGACTGGGCTAATTTGGTCCAATTGGCAAAGGTACATTAATTGTAGGGCTGCACCATTTCATATCCCTTGACTGGGAATTTGAGATTCCATCCCAAAGAGTGCCAGAGGCAGGTGAGTGACCCTCATTTCTGTCTTTGTTAGAAAGTTTTCTCATAGATGAACTCTGATCCCAACCCATTGACTGAAACAACATTTTTTTTTTTTCCCTGTTCATATCCAATTTGCATGTTGAATAATACCACATTCCTCTGAAGGTTATGTGTAGTTCTGTCTTAAGAGCAAGATGTGAGAAGCAACACCTCCAGTGGTTACATTGGGCAAGCAAACGTGCAATGAGAGTGTAGTCAGGCATCCTTTAGGAGCTTCCAAGAAGTCCCGAAGCAGTTACTGCTCTGCTCGTCAACTCCATCTTTTGCTTTGGTGTTTTCCCTCAAATCCTTACAGATTTAAGCATCCGTTTCAGTGCAGATCAGCTTAAATTACTTCCAGTTTTGGTAAATGAGTTTGTGATCAAACACACTGAGAGAACCCAGAAGCTGCAACTGGCAACCACTCCGGCAAGACTCTGAGGAGCATACCAGTCTCCACCTGGCATATCCTGGTTATCCAGTATAGACTCAGGGTCCTAAATACTTTTGGCCTTAACTGAAATACTTGAGTGTAATTTAGCATGAAATACATGCTAAAGCTGCACTTTTGATGATTGTTTCTCTAAAACAATCAACTAGTAAAGCCTATTTCCTGACACCGTTTGCTGTGATTTGTCCCAAGTTTTACGGACCTGCCTTCACAACCCAAAATTTGAAAAGGAACCAGTGAATTTCTTACCTGATCCCCTTTTGCCAAACCTCTTTATGAAGTCGCAGCATGGGGGGCTTCTTTACTAAAAGTAGGAATATAGGTAGTGAATTTTGCTGCGAACAGTTTGCTGTTTCCCATCCACTGCATAGATGTTACTTTGCAGTTTGTGTTGAAAAGAAGGTTGCATATATTTTATGTCTAATATTTGTAGATCCATCCATTAGTTCTGCTTCTGTGCTGGACTAGATTCTGTTCCTTTCTAGCAGCATTTGGCAAGTAACACAATCTTACGTCAATGATTTATATTTATAATTATGATAATGAATAATGCATGAATTATTCCAAAAGTATTTCAATGGGCATGGAATCTGTGATGGGGATTCCTGCAAGAAGATGAATGATTCTTACTGGTAACACAGTTACCTGGACGATGGTGGTGAAGTGGGAAATTGGTGTCTCACAAATTCTCCTGCCTGTCCAGCAACTTGATTCTGTTTGCTAGTCTCACGTGCTTTCTGCATGATTCTTTCCCGTTTTCAATTATACTGAAGATGTTTAATTATTTTTATACTAAATCTTGTAATTAATTGAATAGCACTTTTTTTTAAAATTGTAAATACCAGCTTGGAGTGAGTGTTTGTCCACAGTGCCTTGGGATCCCTGAGAAGCTTTTGAATCAAGAATCAGTTTTCACTGTCTGCCTAGGGAAGCTTGAATGCATTCTTACAGAAAAGATAAATTTTCCTGATTTTTGGCTGTCTGTGCTGCATGATTAAATAGCTGTTGACACTTGGGTTCTTTTGGGGATTGCCATTAAATCCTTCCAAAATGCTTCACAGTTAGTAAATTTATAAGGTGGTGAAATAACCTATTTGGAAGTGAAGACTCAGGCTGTCATCCCCGAGTGGAAATGTCTTCGTCGCTCCCCTTTTTTAACTTGATTCATACTTATCAGTCTTTTAGATTGTTTTTTAAGTCTTGCATTCTGATTCCTTCTACCTATATTTCATTTTAAAAATAGTTAAAAAGTTATTCCATAAAAGAGAATTTGGTAATCTAGTTTAGTGTGAAGTAATATACAATTAGACCTATGTATATGAGAATAAATTCATAGTTTTAATTAAAATTTGTCTTCATTGTGGCTGCATTCCCCATAATGAATGCAGTTTTTATAGTGCAAATTCTTGAACGTAGTATTTTAGCACATTCATCCTTGCAGCGTCTAAAACCTGTTTGAGAAATCCCTTGTTGGAACAGCTTATTTAATGCCTTACTCTGCTTGTAATGCAGCTTGTCTACATTGTGGACATTGACAATTACCTTGGTTTTGATGCGGCAGAGTCTTCAGTGAGTTTGACAGACCAGTTTTAATGGTTCTGTTTGGAAGTTGATAGAATCGGTGTGTTTCGTGTAGGCAAAGAGAGAAAATGATAGTAGTTTGATGGCATTCCTACAAATTTCCCCCTCACGCTCATATGTTAGTTTTAAATGCATGTTTTATGCTGTTACATCAGTACAATTTTCTCCTTAAAATTAGAAACTGTATGGGAAAACCAGAGTCGACTGTAGGAGTGTCAGGTCTAGGCGTGTACGACAGTGCAGTTGATTGCCCTGTTCATGTGGCAGCTGTGGTTTTCACCTTGGTACCTGGAAGATCATACGCAGTAGAGTGGCCCCTATTAAGGTGGGCCAGTTTGGAAGTTGGAAGTCCATAGGCAGTTATGGTATGGAGTAGTCATGGTTTTGTTGCACTCTTCTGTGTGTATGAACTTACGCAGTAAGTATCTTGAGCATAAGATGGAGTGCATTTTATTTCTATTTTGTAAAATTGAAGACTTTAGGAAAGATACCATTTCTCTTATTTTGCAATTATTCTCTTGCTCGAAGCTTGGAATTTTGATTATTATTATTTTTTTCATAAATTAGATTTCATTTTGGGGTTCTGTTGTTGCTGGTTTAGAATTAAATTGATGTTTATTACATTTCTAAAAAGATTTTTTTATAAAAAATACAGAACAAGAGTCTCAATTATAAGCAAGGCCGGTGTTTGCAAAGCACCAGACATTCCCTTCTTCTCTACCGTGGCTCTTTATGTTCTTCACTTATTACAGCTGAAGTTCTGAACTGTGAAGCAGTGCCAGCTGGAGTGGCACAAGCGATTTCTCATAGTAACAGATGTCTCGGAGATGAAATTACTAAAGGGCCAGATGGCCCCAATCCCTTTTCCCGTTGTTCAGCCGTCGTTCGTTATTAGTAAATATGCCATGCTCTATGTCAGTCAGGCAGGAAAGTGCCAATCAGATTGAAATCATTTCCATCCCTGATCTCTTTAGATGATCTCTCCAGACAGTTTCCTGCTGCCCCTCCTCAATAAGCAGCTGATGAGTCTGCCTGAGATATGCCTTTGCCTCTTCCATCACTTGCCACAATTAGAATGTAGAAAAAAAGCAAGAAGACTGGAAAAAAAAAAAACAATGTTCAAATGTAAACATTCTCCTGAGTTTTGTTACGGGAGCTTTCATGGGGTGCATGAAGCAAGACCTGCTTACGTACCAAATTCCATTCTGTCCCTCCGGCAGCCTCCTTTGGTTAAACCAAGTAACTTTTTCCACCTTGCAGTTGTTCTACACCCTGTGGCTTGAGAGTGTCAAGCTTTCTCAGCAAGTGTCGGTGACGATGTTTCAGAAATGATTGTCTAGAGAAGTTTTGTAGCTTGGATTCATAATCACAGAGTTATAGAATAATTCAGGTTGGAGAAGTCCTTTAAGATCATCGAGTCCAACCATTAACCTAGCACTAAGTTACCAGTCCACCACTAATCCATGTCCCTCAGCGCCACATCTACATGTCTTTTAAATACCTCCAGGTCTCTTCTCCCAAGTCACAGGCCATGGGACAAGAGGAAATGGCCTCAAGTTGCGCCAAGGGCAGGTTCAGATTGGATATTAGGAAAAATTTTTACACTGAAAGGGTTATCAAACATTGGAATGGGCTGCCCAGGGATGTGTTTGAGGCACCAGCCTCACCAGCTTCGCTGCCCTTCTCTGGTCCTGCTCCAGCACCTCAATGTCTTTTTTGTGGTAAGGGGCCCAGAACTGAACACAGTACTGGAGGCGAGGCCTCACCAGTGCCCAGTACAGGGGGACCATCACCTCCCGAGTCCTACTCGCCATGCTGTTCCTGACACAGGCCAGGATGCTGGTGGCCTTCTTGGCCACCTGGGCACACTGCTGGCTCATGTGCAGCAGACAGTCGACCAAGACTCCCAGGGCCTTTTCTGCCAGGCAGCTCCAGCCACTCTGCCCCCAGCCTGTAGCGCTGCAGGGGGTTGGTGTGACCCAAGTGCAGGACCCGGCACTTGCCCTTGTTGAACCTTATACCACTGGCCTTGGCCCATCGATCCAGCCTGTCCAGATCCCTCTGTAGAGCCTTTCTACCCTCCAGCAGATTGACACTCCCACCCAATTTGGTGTCTTCTGCAAATTTATGAGGGTGCACTCGATCCCCTCATCCAGGTTGTTGATAAAGGCATTAAAGAGAACCAGCCTCAATCCTGAGCCCTGGGGAACACCACTTTGGACTGGCCACCAACTGGATTTAATTCCATTCACCACCACTCTTTGGACATGGCCTTCCAGCCTGTTTGGTTTTTTTTTTTCACCCAGTTTAATTTTCTTTGAAAAGAAGTTTAAAGGTGGAGTAATAGACTGAGAAACAAACTAGAGACAAGAGTTTTTTGAGATAATAAAAATATCATATCTGAATGTAGAAATATTGAAATTATTAGATAGATCAGTGAGTTCAAGGATGTAAAGAAACAGAAAATCAGTGAGACAGCAGTGAGGACAGTGATGGATCCTACATAGTGAAGGTCATCAAAAGAAAAACAAAACATTATAGCCAGGGCAATGGGAATGAGAAGTGAATGGTGTGTGTCTGTAATCTGGTTAATATTTTTTCTTTTCTTTTTTCCCTTGTTAGCGATGCTATTGCTGAGATTAGAGCTGTCTGTATTGAAGAAATTGGTGTCTGGATGAAAATGTACAGTGATGCCTTCCTGAATGATAGTTATTTAAAATACGTTGGTTGGACACTACATGACAGGGTAAGTGTTGTGTATTCCTGTACCTAGTGGAGTGTACTGCAGGTGGCTGGTGTTAATACTACCCAAGACACGTTTCGGGTATCGTCTTTGATTTGTAGAGATTATTCTTTTATCTTGCCTGTTATTTATTTTTAAACCAGGTTATTTCAAGGTGTTTGCTTAAATTAGGATACAGTCGTCTCTAACTGTGTGCTTGCTTCATATGCTTTTTGTGTTTTCAGTATCCATTAGAATATCTTAATAGAAGTGTTTCAGTAGTGCTTTTCGCTTTTCTCCTGATTACAAGAGAAAGAGAAGTCACCTCAGATGACCCCTGAGAACCTTTGTGTCTGAAGCAGGATGGAAAAGAGATTTCCAGATGTGTCTTCCATTTACATCCATTACATCTTTGGATCTCCAACAGACATCACTGGTTCCATAACCAGTGGAATTCTCATCAGTTCATTTTCTCTTGAAGAATCTCTTCAAGGTTCTCTTTAGCTTTTTCTTCAAAAAATTGCAGAAACACCAGGTAGAAGCAAAAGGTTTATATCCAGAGGTTCTCTCCTACCTTACCACAGTTCTTCCTACCAATGGTATCCTCAATGTGCCTCTGCTGGGTGGGACCATGCCCAAGTACCACTCGGTTCCTGCAGGAAGGTCAAGCCCATTCCTAATGCTAATAGGACTTTGCACTTCTGACTCTGTGGGGTTTTTGTACACCAGGCAGCAACTGAGACTAACTGTCCTCTCGCTCTCACCAAAAACCCTTAAGACACTTGTTTTACTCTAAACTCTTTTGCTAACATTATCCAAGGAAAACAGATGAGACCTACCTGTACTGTTGACACATTCGTTAAATTCCAGCATCCTGATGCAGAATATTATTTTTTTTTCTAGGAGCACTGCTGGAAAAAAATTAAAAGTTTGCAAGTTCATTCTAATGGCTTGTGTAACTGCTAGTTAGCAGCTGATTGTTTAAAAAGATGATTTCTTAAATAACTTTGGACAGTGTATTAACATTGAGGATATGACTCAGTCACTCTGTTGCTGAAGCCTGAACAAGATCAGTTAGAGAGATGTTAGTTTTCGCTAAGGAGGGAAGTTAGCTGCTGCTGCTGGTTCTTCTGCGTTAGCTATAGCTGACAAGGATCTGCATCTTACCTTGATCCGGATAAACAATTTATTTGTGAAAAGTATCCTGTATGCTTTAGATATGTGGTGGTTTTCCTCTCTAAATCTGTAGTTCTCAAACTCTTACTTTACAGACTTTACCCAACTTCACTTTACAGCTTTTCCCTAAACTTTTACATTACATCTCATTTTCATAAAACTTGCTTAGGAGAAAGATCCTCCTTACTGCTGCAATCAACCATGACCTCTGTTAGCTCTGGAGACACTACACTTCCTATCGTTAAAGCTTGGACATGGAAACTTGGCCATCACGGTGCTTTGAGGGGCAGGGCTGCTGCTCCGTCTGGGTACCTTATTTTTGGTGTTGGTGTGCTTCAGGAGGTGGAGATTATTGCTTCAAGTTACCAAATCAGTGGGAAGGTCAACTCAGGTTGGAGGATTAGGATTTTAGGTGTGGTGGAGATCTTGTAAATTCCTTGGATAATTGCAGTGGATTTTTTTGGAGCACATTCTGATCCTAGCAGAACATTTCCACAAAGCAGCACTTCCAGTGGGAGAGCAGAATCTAGTAGTGTTGCACTTCGCAGCTCTCAGTCCCCTTCTGGTATCTGTGAGGTCCAGCCATTTCTGGTTTTCATCAGCACTACTTGAAAAACTTGCCAGCCAGTACCCAAATTTCTTTATTTTGCTTTGCTTTGCTTAGGAGATAATTTTTGCTATGATCAGTACTTAAAATATTGCAAAAATGAAAGCTGAGGCAATAGCCATAAAAAAGTCACCCCAAAATGATTAACTTCTCCACAAGTTTGCTACTACAAAAAAAGAGAGGAGGCAGCAGCACGAGAGATTCATGAGCAGTTTCATATTGTACCTGAGAAGACAAACACAATAAACTGCAGGGAAGACACAGTTCTTACACTTCTTTGTAGTAGCTCTGGTGTAGTCTGTCAGAGGTAGGATACAGGAATTTAGTTCTCTAATTTGGGAAATCTGTGTATTTTGTATGCTAATCCTGCCTCTTTCCCAAATTTCAGATGAATGCTTTCTGGTTTTTCTAGAGATTACCTTCTCATTTCAATATGGGTTTCTAGTTCTGCCTTTCTCTCCGTTTAAGCATCATTTTCAGTCCCATGGATCTGGGAGCATAAATTAAAAATATGTAAAACTGTAATATAATTGCATATAAAAACCTCTTAAAAATACATAAACTAAATCAGACTGTCCAGTCTTAATTTTCACCTGCCTCATTGATGCATGGAGCTGTTTTGGAACGATAATTGTATCTCCAGATACATAGACAATCATGGTTCTTAAACCAGTTCCTAACACATAAGAAAATGCCTTTTCCTTCTCTGCATCCCTCTACTTTACTTATTGTCTATTTCTGCGAAAGGAAGGAACCCAGGGTCTTCTGGAACAGATGGTATTTGAATACTTCATCCTGACAGCATCCTAACTTAAAAGGATGAAAAAAGAGAACTTGTTTTTATTAAGATTATATGGAAACTGACATCGTAGTTTTTCCAAGCCCCGTGATTGGCATGTAAAAAGTATGTAAATGATGTGTTTCCATCAGGATGGATCCTTTTTCATGGGCCTGCCATATTAAAGAAGATTTTGAGTAAGTCATGGCTCTCCGAGACCAATGTGGGCTACCCCACACTGCTGCCATGAAAGGTGTATGTCTTGCTTTTTGCTTCATTGGCAGCACTACCAATTTTGTGCTCAAAACTCAGAAGTGCCTGGAGGATTATCTCAACAAAAAGAGGGGAAATATTATAAATGTTTGTCATTTAACAGTGTTGACAAACATTTGATGGCTTTGGTTTAGGTTCTAATTTCAAACTGTAAATAAAATAAAGCATTAGCAATTAAGAATTAGTGCAAAGCATTTCTCGTATTCATGAAAAAGGATTTTATTTAACAAAAATAATACAAATATATGAATGATTATCTAAAAACACTTTGAGAGAAGGGGAATTACAGGAATAACTGGACTGGAGGAAGAGGCATGCATAGAACCAATGGCTGGCTGAATTCAGGATTCTGCAGTAATCGAAATGTCACAGTTATAAATTGGACAAAACCACAAGGAAGTATATTTTTCTGGAATATGAAACTCAGGAGAGTGGAAGGTCTTAGAGCGCTGATAATGCAAATATTTTGTCTGTTATTTACTTAGAAAATGGCAAGGCTTTCCTTTCAGATACATTTTCTTTCTGTAAAGTATAGATGTGACTACACAAAAATAGCTGGAAAGTGATGCTCATTTACTTTAACAGAATTAAAGGTCTTGTTTGGTGGCAAACATTTGCTGCCTTAGGTTGGCTCATACTCAATATGAACTTCAGCTCAGAATTGCAGAAAATCTGGCTCAAATCTAGTCTGGGAAATATTTTTTGCTTACTCCTTTCTTGCTTAAGGCAGAATTCACTGTATATTCACAGTGTTTCTCATAGACAGTCCTATTTTCTAAAAAAACCTCGTGTTGGGTTTTCTACAGCTTTCTGTAGCAGTTTGAGTGCTTAACCGTGTTTGCCACTAAAAACTTCTTCTTTGCAGAAGCTAAATAGTCTGTGTTGTCATTTTAATTTATTATTTCTTTTCCTACCCACTGTGCCCATAAAAAAGTGACAATTCCATTTTTTTTCTCTTCCTTCAAAGCAAAGTAACTTTCCTTTCTTGTGCTCCAAAGATATTTACAGAAAGTTTTCTTGTGTCCGCTCCATACTGTGCCCAGGCTTTTTATATTTTATCTTCCTTCTGTTTTTTGTATTCCTCTTGTGCTTCACCTCCTAATTAAGTCATTAATTCAACTCTTAGTTAATTAAGTCTCTTCCCATCCTTGCTCTGCATCACTGTTTGCTGCTTTTACCCTGCTATAAGTTTCACTGAATTACCCCAACTTCAGCGTTCCCACCCAATTAATTCCTTGCTAGATAGGAAATTTCTGCTTTATTTCTTTCCCCCAGAAAGCTTTTTGGGGTGTTAAAAGCTCACATCACTTGGATGATTCTCATGGTTACTCCAGAAACATCTCGTGTCTGGCGTGTTGGTGGTTTGAGGGACATTTCTGCTCCTCCATCCTGTTGAGCACAGTGTATCCCTGTACACTGTCACTTCTGCCTTTCTTGTCCAGGTTGTTGCTCTTTATGCTTCCCCGTGAGTTCCTTTCACTAATCTCTGCTGACTCTATTTTAAAACCTCCTTAATAGGATTAGCAAGCTGACATGCAGGGGCTCTTCCCTCTCCAAAGAGATGAATTCCATTCTTGGCCAACAGTTTAAAAACCACACCTTTTTGCTGTCAGAGAAAGCCTCCTCCTATGGTTCGTCTGCCAAGAAAGGCAGTTGTTTCCAGGAACTGCCTCTGCCTACAGAGACCCTCAGTATCAGGCCTGATCTTAACTCTGGGACCATTGATCCACAGTGTTCAGTGAAGTCCACGAGGGCTTTGGACTCCAGAGGAATACAGACCATATCTGACTTTTTTTCTTGTACCAAACCAGTTTAGAGTTTTAAAGTTTGGGACTACAGTGCTGGCTGAATAACAAGCCGTCTGCTCGCAAGCGGGACAATCCTCAGTGGAGCTGTAACTAAACCTGCTCCCTCACTGTTGCCCCTCATCGTTTGCCAACACTGATGCTGATCCTCTGTGGCCAAATAAGCTTAGGCTCTAAGAGGCTTCTGATGCTCTTGGTCCTCTTCTAATGCTTAGTGATGGCTCCAGGGATCCTGGCCTTCCTGAACGCCATACCGCAAGCACCATTTGTGGCACTGCAACATAGGTACCAGTAAAAGAAGAATGACAAGCAGCTGTCTGTGCTTGTTTAGCAGTCAATCACATCCATGTAAAATTTTTCATCAAGAAAGTTCTTTTCTGTGCACTTGAAAGATCTTACAATAGATCCTTTAAACATAACTTTCATCTCACTGACTTTCTCTGCAATGGTAGTCAAAAAGATCCCTAGAAGGGAACATGAGTGCTCAGAGACTCCTCACAGATATAAAGAGATGATTTCTCAGGAACAATAGTTTTCCAAGGAAAAGTTCTTCTGAAAATCCTCCTTTCGACTTCTGTCCTTTGTATCTTCTATTTCAGTTTTTGAAATAGGTGGGATGGCGGAAAGAGACTTCTCTTTTTATCTCAGTCTCTGAGTGTTCTTTTGGTTTTTAGCTTGAGCATTTTTTTAAGTACAGACTTAATAGAAAGGCTCAGAAAGGAAGCCCTCTGGATACAGAGTTTTATTTGTAAAGTTCAATAATTTGTGGTAGTTCTTGAGCAGCTTAAGGCCTTTGACTTGGTAGTGTACTCGCTTTCACTGCAGTGAACTCTACAGGTCATATTTGAGCAGATTTGTGCTTATAACCTTTTTGCTATCTGCAAATATATTTCAACAAGAATCCATGATTTGTGCAGTTGAGCTGAGTGGTACATTTGCAGCCAGGCAGATGACATGCACGTGCCCAGGGGCTCCAGCCCTTCTCTTGGTCATCAGTGTTCCTGTAGGTGACAAACCTTGATCCATAGGCGCTGTCTCATCCCACCCACATTTCCTGCCTACAGCTCACCAGGTCAAAGCAATCCCCATCTAAAGAGCAGCTGGTAACGAGCGGCTGCCACCAGAGCAGCTTGGACAGAGGGACACAAGCTGCTCTTCCTGAGGGCTCCTCAGGCTGTGGCTTCGACATGGTGGGGTTTTTAGATGGAGAGACCCACTGGGGGGAATCTCTGGGACCTTTTGCATCCCGCAGCCTGTACCTGCCCTGTGATGAGAGATAGTCTAAGAACATTTCAGGGCAATTAATCCATTGTGTGTTCCTTCTGTCCCCGGTGAGGAGGTGGCTGAGGTGCTCAGTCATTTGGAGTGAGCATCAGTGGGAAACACCAGGTATTGGGCAGAGGTTACCAGTCTTCTCTCTCCTAAAGATAAAGAGTTACACTGTCCTTACCGGCCACTTGGGATCTACCTCTTTATTTTGTATTTATTTGCTACCTTCTTTGTCTTTTTGTGGAGTTACTTGAAAGGGAAATAGTAACAGACATTTAAGTGATGGCATATTAAATTCTTTGTATATGCAAACATGGAGAAAATGTAATCTACTTGGTAGCCAGCTGCATGTGGTTTTTGGCTTTTAGCTGAATTGCAAATTGGCTTCGGTAACTCATTTGCTTAAAATTTTAAATGTACGTTAAACAAATTACAATATGATAATGTTTAATATTCATGTGAGTTTGACAAGGGTATTCTATCAGCTAATTGTAGTGTGTTTTATTTAGCAAGGTGAAGTGAGGTTGAAGTGTTTGAAAGCTCTTCAGAGTCTGTATACCAACAGAGAGTTATTTCCAAAACTGGAGCTGTTCACTAATAGATTCAAGGTAAGAGGAAATACAATTTTTGGAAGGAGTACAGAAAATAAAAGTGTCATCTATCTCATCCTATTGTGGTCTTTGAGTCATGTATATTAAATGCAAAAGTAAACTCGTTTGTTTGTGACAGGGCTTGTAACTGCAGTAGTAAAACTGTATTACTGAATGCTGAGATGAAGCCAAATCCATTTTACAGTGTTTATCTTGTAAGATTTGTCAGGCTTGGCCAGGACGATTATTTGTCTGTTTGTATTATTGATAGTTTATGTATTGTCATTATTCAATCTGCTTCTACTTATTTAATTTTAGATTTATTGAATTTTAAGGATGAGTACTGGGTGTTTCACACAATCTAAACCACATCTGAAAGTAACAGCCTGTAACAAAACATTGTTGGTAAGACAGCTTTTTAGCTGAATATCTGGTTGTGTCTGGAGGAAAATACACTTTGATTTGCATCACAATATTCTATGCAGTGAAATACTTTGCTGCAGAACAGTTTACATTGTGCTTTTAAACAACTCCCTGAGCATGACTGTCCTGTTTGGGTAATAAGTACTGGAGGAATGTTTCATGGGGTTTTTTACCAGCACAAATACGCTGGCTTTTTGCTTAATATTTCAATGAGAACATGGCTGTTAATTCGTTTTGTGGTATGACTGCTTTATTTCACAAGTGAAGTATCTGGAGAGACGGGTGTAGAAATACTGTCATTGCTTCTGTTTGGATGCCCTGTGAAGAAATCTTTCAGGCCCTGTCACCACGTCAGTAGGCACCTTTTACCATCGCTTTTGTGTTCGGGAGAACACAGAACTGTGGTAAAGGCTACCCCCCCAGAGAAAAACTAATTTAATTTATTTTCATTTAAATCATGATTGTAACGCTGATACAAAATTCTGTTTAGAAAAGAAGTGGAGGTGCCTGATTTGTTTTTGATAAATCATGATTGTAAGCCTGATGAAAAATTCTGTTTAGAAAAGAAGCTGAGATTTAAATACTTGTAAGTAACTAATGTGCATGAGACTCTAAAACTTCTCACTGCAAATTTTATACTGCTTCACTGGTTTTGTCTGCCATTGCAGTTAATAGTAACTCCTCCAGTTTGATCTGTATTCTTCTAATTCTATAGAGTCCTTTTCTTGGACTATTGCACTAAAGGGGTGGGAACTGGATGATCTTTAAGGTCCCTTCCAGCTCTAACCATTCTATGATCATCTCAAGACAACCAGAAATCCTAGTGAATTCTCCAGAAAAATGAACCCTCCAACTCTGCTGCTTTTTCTTGTTCCATCTGTGCAGACTTACAGATTTGTTTATGTTTGCTCCTTCTGTGATTTGATTTATTTCAAAATAGGCCACTAAAACTCTCGTGGTCTCTGTATCTGCTCTCTTTACTAGAAAATGTGCTGGATGCTTCTGTCTTGGCCTCCTATAATTTGTAAAAGAAAACACTACTTTGAGGCTGAACCTGCCCCATCCAGCAGCAAAACTTTTCAAGACGATTGGAGGCACTTTGAGAAATAGTTACTCAGTGATGTACTTCAAAAAAACTACAGGAACGTGAAATCTCCAAATAGTTTTTCCTGGCTTTTCACAGAATAGACAGTTTTCTTTGTTAGCAAAAGTTAGATTAGCCTGTGCTTGGTTTAGAATGGCACAAGGAATTTTCATTTATGTCAAAAAGATGCAGATGAAAGGGAACCCTGTAAGGAATCCTTGTCTGTCTTCTGTCCCATTAAAGCCATTTTTATTACAGAAGCCTGTATTGTTGTGAAATAAATTAGAGGAAAAGGTGAGTTCAGAGTCTTTCTGAGCCTAGAGAACAGATACGTTTAATGTGAAGATTTAGCAGTTTCGGTTTCCAGCCACATCAAGAGAAGAAAAAGCTGTCATTGCCCAAATGCTGTACTTGGATTTACAGCTGTGCTGACAGGGATGCGGCCTCTGGCACCAGGATGGAGCAAAGTCTCAAATTAATGCTTTCTGAATCTGTAATTCGTTACCGAAATGCCTTGCCACCACAGACTCTGCCACCACCCCCTGAAAAATAATGGACCTGAATGCCATTCTTTGTTCTGTGGCTGCTTATTTATATTTCCTCATCAGACTTTAATGGACCCGCAGAGTCCAGCTCAATCCATTCCAGCTGTCAAGAGAAATCTCTCTAGAGATCTTCTAGCTGTTTAAAGTATAAATTAATTTGATCCAGAATGGCTCGTACCGGGGTGTTAATATTTCACCCCCTTCCAGATAGCTGTGACAAGGATCTGATAATGTCACTTCTCCAAAGGAAAGATGTGTGTTCTTTCCAGCGTTTGTTTGTGTTTCAAAGGAGTAGGTGATGTGCTAGAAAATAAGCTTTGTCTATCAAAAAAAAAATTGTCCGTCAAAGAGCAGACTTTTGTTTTCCATCAAGAAGTCCTGTCTGATACAAACATTGACTTAAGCCTTATGGAAAAGATGTGATTAGCTTTTTTGCAGTCAATGCTGAAGTCAAGACACCGGCAGATTTAAGTGCAGCCGTTCGATTCCTGTCCCTCCCCCCTGACCCTTTGCAGGAGAGTGCCGTCTCCACGGCCTGAGAGGCAGGAGATGGATTTGCTCTTCAGCCAGCCTTGTTCACAGCCTAATGCAGACTTGCATTTCGCATCATAGGCAGTGAAAATTAATATTTCAAGTTATAAATACAGGCCTATGTCCTATTCTGCTGTACAGCAGTAGGGGAAATTTCTGTCAAGGCAGATTAAGCAGAGTGAGGGTTTGTAACTTACTCAGCCATGGAAGTTCCGCCTTCCAGAGGCATTAGACGTCTGGGTCTCATTTTCAAGGATCTTAGTGCCTGGCTGGCAGGTGCCGTCACACGGAGATGCTGGTACCAAGGTGGAAAATAAGAAATGACTCATCCACATTGCTTATTTTAAGTCTGATGTTTCTGGGGAAAATTGAGAGAGCAGTCTTTTTGGATAAGAAAACAGTCGCATCAGTTGGTTTCAAAGTCCAAAAGGACTCCAAATTCAGAGGGTACCTCTTGCTCTCTAGGCAGGAGAAGAAATCCTTTCCAGGTGTTTTCTCATAAATGTAGAAGGAATTTTATACTTGTGTGGTTACTGCTTCATGTGCAGGTACTTCCCTCCCTCTGGTATCCTGGAGTTTAAGATACACTTTGAGGGAGTGTATGAAATTGCACTGAAACTTTTAAGATCTATACCTCTGGCTGTTCTTTCTCCCGATGATATTGTTATTAGTTGTTGTTCCTTGGCCAGGACCTTAGGAAAAATTGACAGCATTTCAGTGGGTTTTTTCTGTCTTGTCCATACAGAATTTCCTGTTTGGAAAGTTATTTCACTGTTGGAGTCTCTTCATGGGCTTCTCACAGTCTCTAAAACTGACTAGATACCACAGTTAAATGCTCCAAATTTCCCAGGAACTTAATGGTGATTGATAGCGGCGCATTCAGTTGTAGTGACACAAAGTACCTCTACAGCACATGGTTTTGTTGAGAGGTAACACTTGAGCCAGCCACAATGCATTCTTTATGTATAAATTTCAATACTGAAACAAGATCAGTTGCCTGATGCTCACCTTCAGCCTTTAAATGCCTGGAAATAGTAGAGAAAAGAGGTGAGCACCTTTATTTTGTCCTGATCTGTTCTTGGTGACTTTCGCTGTTGTTTCCTAACACTTCCCTTATTTCTTTTCCAGTCCCTCACTTCTATTTTTTCACATCCCAAAATGTCCTATAGTACCTAGTCCTTCCTGAAGCAGGTGAAGCCAGAGAAATCAACTTTTATTTTCAGATGGCCCAATTTCTTTTCATTAACTTGATCAGTCAAGCAAAGAACATCAAGACATATTGCAGTTTTATGGATGGATAGAAATTCTCCCCAGATAGGGAGGACAACATACACTAATCACATCTGTTTCTAGTTGCCAGTAAGCAAATTGAAACTCAGGAGACAGAAACGCTTAGGCGACTTGTAACTGCAGGGTCCTTAGAAGTTATACAAGATTAGGAAGTGGTGTGCTTGTCCCCACTAGAAAAAGTATAACAAATAAGAAAATACAAAGCCAAGTCATAATTCGTGAGATGTAGCCAGCTATAAAGGCCACAGCTTTACAGGCAATATGCGGATGCAAATGTTCAGGTGTGATTTTCTTCACAATATTTCTAAATATGCATATGTGCAGCAGTCATTGCTCCAAAATTACTTGTTTTCAGGAGGATGAAGCGGGGCAATTTTTCTGCTGTCATTCAACCCAAGTACCTTCCTTTTCAGGAAAGAATTGTTCAATAAGATCAGTCTCTTTGGAGATTCTGCTCCAAAGTCTGCTTGCTCGTTTCCTGGAAAACACCCAAAGATGAGGGCTGTTTGTTAAGCGCTTGTTCCGTTCCTGTGTACTTGCCTGTTGTTCCATTGTGCATATTGCAAACAGCTTCCAAAGGTGGACATTAAAGGGCTGAATAATATTTAAAGGGCTTTCATGTGTCTAATTGAAAGATCTTTCTCCCAAGAGTTTTTGTTTTGTAATGTAAGGAATTCTTCATCTGACAGCTGCTTGTGTGTTTCTGGTTTGTCACTGTAATAAAATTCCTTTCCAGGATCGCATTGTATCAATGACACTTGATAAGGAGTATGATGTCGCTGTGGAAGCCATTCGATTAGTCACGCTGATACTTCAGTGAGTATTTCTGAAAACCAGTATATTCCCTTGTAAAGTTACCTAATCAAGTAATATTTAATTGATGTGATTGCTTTTGTAATAAAGTGAATCTGTTACTTTACACTTAGGATGGAGTTGAACTGAGTGTATAATAATATGATCATGAAACCGAAATAAGATAGTTCATCTCGTGGAAATGCAATTGGCAAAGTATGAAAAAGTGTTGATGTATTGAGACTATAAGTGCATCCCTTGTTGTGGATGAATGCCAAAGGGCATTTATACCTTTTGCCAAGGGTGAAATGACACTCCCCAGAATGAGTATCCATGGGTTATAATCACTAAAATAACTCCTAACTCTCCAAATAACTCCTAAAATAGCTCAAAACCAATATTAAAGGAAATCTGGGTTACAAACACATGCACGGAATTTTTGCATCATACTTTATACCCAGTGGCTCCACTTTGAAGAATGTTCTTGGATGTGCAGAATTTGGGTGAAAGATTAGAGGAGCTTTTCCTCTTTGTAAAGATGTCTGGACTTCTTTTTTTTATTATTATTTATTTATGGGTCACTGTTTTATAGACACTAGACATGTAATATTAGGAAGAAAGGAAATCTTGTATCTACTGGTATATTTTTAAAGCAAATATAACAAATATGATCACCAATGAGATGTAATTAACATCTATTTCCTATGTTATTAGTAACGTTTGGGAGCACAGTAGGATTTTAGGTCAAAAAACACCTTTTTATCTTTCTCCTGTCCTGTTTTCTCTTTGGTTTTGTGATGAAAACAATAGCTAAATGCATTTAGCAGCAGAAGAATATGGGTCACGTTGAACAGCACAAGGCAATATTCTGGCAGGCAGGCACTCCAAAAAGATGTCACTAACAATCATGATGGGGAATGACCACTTAAAAACCATTAGTAGTATCAAGCCAAATGATGTATAGGGGCCTGATACATAATTATTTCTGATGAATGCTTGACTAATCAAGGAGAGCAGTAACATACCTGCATGTGACAGTGGTGATATTTTGATATTGTTGATGGAATAGAATTATTCATTGGCTCATAATATTTTTAAGAACACTGCTGAAAATGGAAGTTTTTCTGAGTTTCAGAAAACTCAAACACAATATCTGCCTTGAGCTCAGAAACTGCAGAAGCCCCAACTGTGTCATTTATCCAGGACAAGGATAAAAGGTGGATTGTCCATGTCAATAAATAATTATAGAAAATAAACTTTTCGTCATCTTTCAACCAGCACAGTGGGGTATGATTCAATTCTGTTCTTTGATGTTGAAAATGAAGTCTGTATCCAGTCAGCACAATAACTGCTGTAAAAGTGATGGACAATTTATTGTATCAGCGTTATTGTAATTCTAAACACACACCATGATTCAATCCTAAAGTGATTATGTGTTGATTCGATTGTGGAGGCACAGTGCTAGGACTGTGTCCCCCCTTTGTGGGTGATTTGGTTTAGTTTTCTACTTAACTCCTGAGCGTGGAGTAGCCTGGGAGGCTGAAGCAGGTTTTCCCAGTCCCAGATTTGAATACTTTAAAAATTAAAAGCTTTGAAAGCAAACATACATTGCTATAGAGGTAAATAAGTTAAGCAAGCAATTACATTTTCCTCATGTAACATTCTAGGTTTTTAATTTAATAATGTTTGATAATGACTGTTTGGCATCTTGCAAAACGTGCATTGTAGTTAGTGTGTTGATCTAAGTAATTAAGCAGGGCGAGATTTGTAAGCAGCGACGACATTTTTTTCATAATACTATTTTATATATATATATAGATACAAGTGGGAGAGGGAAATCAGACAAACTTCCAGTCTTAGAGGCCCTTTAAATATCCCTGTGTTTGAAAACAGACCTGAAGATCCTTGAAGTCAGTGTTCGGCTATTCGGGGTTTTGTATGAGGGAAATAAATCTCGTAGCTGTCAAAAGTAAGTTCTGGGAAGTGAGGGGACTGAAATTGCACATTTGGTTTAGTTCAGGTGTTACTTTCTGCCTCTTTCAGTGGGAGCGAAGAAGCCCTGTCCAACGAAGACTGTGAGAATGTTTATCACTTGGTGTATTCAGCACACCGGCCTGTGGCAGTAGCAGCTGGAGAATTCCTTCACAAAAAGTAAGTTTTCAGTTGCCCTGGAGTAAGACCAGGTTAGTGAGTGCTTCCTAGTAGAGATGAGATCAAAAGGCAAAGAAGTAATAGAGTGAAATATCCCAATTTAGCAAATCTGGTATTTAGTTTAAAATGGAGACTTAGTTCAAGACTTAAATTCAAGAACTAAAGACTGAAGAAACTGAGTTTACTTTTTTTTATTTCTCTAGAATTCAGATAAATTTTTTTAACTCCTCAAAGGCTAAATATATACAGGCTGCATAGACCTCTAAAATTAGTTTAAGTCCTGCAGCACTTCCTGGATTACTGTTGCCATAGTATATATAGGGCTTATATATACATTCCTGATGGTCTACCTGATAGACAAAGTTTTACACCAGTTTATTTCAAAATTGTGAACTTGAGCGGTTTTTATGTAGTAATAATTAAGAAATGTGTTTCTAAATTCACTGACTTGTCCTAAAATGACATTACACCGTGGTTACCTTTCACGTACTCACTATGTCAGAGGAAATGAGTTGGCTTTTCCATGGGAGTGAATCACAGCACATCAGTGACTACCACCAGCACATTCCTACACCATCGTAATTAACCTTTTCATTCTAGTGTTTGCAGTTGAAAGTCTCTTAGCAGTAATTTTATTCTTTCCCCTCATGGGTTGTGACATTAGAGTTCTTTAATATATTTATAAAGTATTTATATCAGAATCCAGGTTATCTAATTTTTCATGCCAAGATACACGATAGAAGAAATGACACAAAAACAACAGCTGTCCTCTGATTGTGTTCTAATTTCCTCTGTTTTATTAGTGATTTAGAAGTCCACATAAGCTTTCATTGGTGGGTTTCTGGGATACCATCTTTGTGATCAGGCATTATCTGTTTCAAGAAATTAATTTGCAAAATTCATTTACATTTCTTTTCCTTCGTGCCGTTTTCCAAGTTATAGCAAAGGGTTAGGTTATTTTTAAAAATACATACTGAAATTCCTTTGTTAATCAAATTGTGACAAAATAATTTTGAAAAATGCCTTGAAGGTAAACGAAGACTTCCCTACACCTTAGTGTACTTAGCGTAAGGACAAACCTGTATCCTAACTTTTCTTCACAACGAGACACTATGCTGTGTTCTAGAAATGTCTCTCGAGGTAAAGAGTGTTGAGAGAATATTGTCCCATTCCTAACACTCATTTTCTCTTGAGTTCTGCAAACACACTTAAGAGCTGGTATGCCATTTAAATAAGTTAGAATCTTCTTGAGGCATTTGAGGTGGGATTTATCTCTACCTAATTTCATACATTTAAATATCACCTTTTACGTGTAAGCTAGTCATCAGACTTCCTCTCTGTAGTTAGCAAAGGAAAGGAAACGGTACAGAGGATCACTGACTCAACCCTGAGTGTGTGTTCCCAGATTTCAGCCCCTGCAGAGGGGCTCATTTCTTATCTATGAAGATAAGCAGGGGGGAAGAGGTGATGTCTTTAACTAAAATGCCACGTTTGTGCGTAACTCATCCTTCTCTTTGCAATGAATCATAGTAGTGAGATCAGAATATTGTGTTTCGCATTTCTAACGGGCTTTGTGACTGCGGTTTCTTTGTAAAAGCAAGGGGCAGTTCTCAGACTTCTCCAAGTCAGACAACTGTTGCTGTAACTGCAGTGTAGGTGCGTCTCAGATCTCTTTAAGCGAGCAAATTTGAGCATTGAGAGTAGTTTGGAATTAGCCATGCATCAGAATGGATAATTTACCCCAAAAAAACTCCAAATAACGACTGGTAGCTCGCTTTATCCTTCATGTTGCTTACTGGTACCTGAGGTTGGATGTTTAATGGGATGTCAGGTTTGTACCATATCCCAGTCAGCATGACCACAGTGGAGATACAACCTTTGTTCTTAAGGCACTGGTGGAATAAGTGCTACCACCATTGTAAGACTTGGTAAGTTAAAAATGCAAAACTACACAAATTATGCAAATGTCTAAAACTGTGCAAAATCTTTCAATATGTTTTCCTGTGTGAAATTCTTCCAGTACTGTGAACTTGAAGACTCTGAAGATAAATTCACCTCTTCAGACAGGCAGAGGTCATGCCCTCTTTCCCTTGAAAGAAATAGCTTGAGATACTTGCACTGTGTTTTATGAACAAATCTACTGTATCGAGAATGAATGCTCGTCATATTATTGCAGAAATTAGATTTGTTTTGATAAACATGAGAGCTCCTTTTGCTTATTTTTAGACTGTTCAGCAGACATGATCCCCAAGCTGAAGAGGCTCTAGCAAAGAGGAGGGGGCGAAATAGTCCAAATGGAAACCTTATTAGAATGTTGGTTCTTTTCTTTCTTGAAAGTGAGGTAAAAAAATTCATTTTTAACCTTTACATGTTTAATAGAACCTGGAACTTAAGTGGTGATTTATCAACATACAGTAACAAGTTGTCTTTCTGTTCTTTTTTTTATTTTTTTCATAATTTCAGAAATACTCTATGCCCTTTCCCCTGCCCCCTATTTCCTTGCCCATCAAGCAAATTCAACTGAAAATCTTATTAATGGTTTACTTTGCTGTTGCATGTCCCCGGTGTACTCAGTACTGCATTGCTGGTAGCATGGTGGCTACCAGGATTCATTGCTTCATAGGAATGTAACGGGTTTTTTTTTTTTAAGATAACCACGTAAGGGCTTTACCTCTGGAGTTACTCTTCATGGAGTAAAATAATTTGAACCAGAAAGGCACAAAAATTCCATAATATCTCCAGTTACGATTAGGATAGGAGAGGACCTGAGGGTCATTAGCTCAAAGCGGGGTCAGGTGTGAGATTAGAGGAGGTTGTTCAGGGCTTGATGCAGTTGCAGCTTGAAATGGTCAGAGGGTGGAGGCTGCAAGCGTGCTCATGATGACATTTAGTGTTTGATAGAATCATCTAGGTTGGAAGGGACATCCAGGATCATCTAGTCCAACCATCAACCTAACTCTGACACACAAAAAAAAAAATTTAAAAAAAAATCACTAAACCATGTCCCCCAGTGATGATGAAGACATTCAGGATGGGATTGTGCCCATAGTTTGTATGTGATTGCGTATATGGGAAGTTTCATGGTAGACGTACTAATAGTAACTCAGGTGGGGAATGGCAGTGGAGTGAAGGAAAGAGAAAGGTACAGGATGCTCTGAAGGTAGAGGGGGAAAGGTTTAAAAATTATACCTTTGATTTGTTAACAAATAGGTGGCAAAGGAAGACTGAAAGAAAGGAATGACAGAAATGTTTCTCTACAGAAGGGAAGGTAATATATTTTGTGTAAAAAGCAAAAGGAAAGGTGTTGCACTTGGGTATTTTAATTGTTATGAAGCCTTGAACAAGAGACTTGACTGTGAGAGTGAAAATAAACGCAATCAGAGATGCTGAGAAGGAAGGATAACATTTAGGTAGTGTTAATGTTAACATTTTTTACAAAAACCTTATAAACATACAAGTTAAGTCTGGATGAAATGTCACTACCTGTGCGAGCCTTCAATCTGCTATCTGAATGTATTTTTAGTTCCAGCTTCTTAAAAACTTAGATTGTAATAGGTCATCGTATTTTCTCATGAAAATACCTTTAATGTGAGTGTGTGTGATTAGGAGTTACCTGGTGTTAAGCTTGTCTGTCCTTCTGAGAAGAAAAGAACCTCAGCTTTGCTCCCAAAGCCACGATCAGGAAAGTGCCTTCCCCTGGAAGCCACATGCTGCTCCCCAAGATCGCTCCTCTCTCAGGGCCTCAAGAGGAGGGACCAGGGAAACCTGTGACAAGCAGCAATAAGCTCTGTGACGTGTGACATTTTGCCCAGCACTGTCAGAAACAGAAGGGTGGGCAAATGCACTCACACCTCCTTCCCTACGCTCCAAGATGTTTAAGGAATAGGTCCTGTGTCTGGCAGGCAAATCAGAACTGCATATTGTGCTTGTTAGTTTTTGATAGTGGCTAAAGATCAGTTTATAAAAGAGCAGAAGCCTATGGATTAGTTTTCTCACTTTACAACAGTTGTGTTAATTCACATAAAGACATGTTTTCCAGTAACAGTTAGTGTTAATTCTATAGTTAGCTGAGCAAATAGCAACATGTATTAGAAGTAAATGCCTGTCGAAAACAAATACATTACAGCTCTCTCTTCATCTCACGTCCAACCACCTCTCCTTCTTATAATCCAGTAGGAAAGCAAGGAAAGGTAAGTTTATGGCTTCTAGGTCAAAACTCTGAGAGAGATTTTTCACAAAGAAGCTGCTTTATGGAAAAGAAGCTCAGTTTGGTTTTATTCCCTGTTCCATTCAAACATAGCACCATTGTCAGGCAGTTGTATCATTCAGACCTTCCAGAGTTAGTGTCTGAATTTTCTTTCTAACTAACGTGCCTGGGACGCTCTCTGTCGCCAAACGGTTGTGAAAGTTGAGGAACTGCTGCTTGTACCAGAAGGCTGTGCTGATGGTGGCTTTGGATTTTCCAGTTGCATGAACATGCAGCCTACCTGGTGGACAGTTTGTGGGAGAGCTCTCAAGAACTGTTGAAAGACTGGGAATGTATGACCGAACTGCTCTTGGAGGAACCAGTCCAAGGAGAAGAAGGTATTTGGTTAACCTTTATACTCCATTGATATTGCACAGTGGTGTTAATTATTCCTTAAAAAGGTGTTTCACTGTGGGTGATAGAGGTATTTATGCTGTGGTTTGTTTAGAAAGCATATTTGCAGAAGATTTTAGTTTGATCCATTTCTAGTGTACTTTGCATCCCAAGCAGAGTTCCTCTACTCTGGCTTTCATCTTGTGAAGTCTGCTGTACTGTGGTTCCCTAATACTAAAGGCTAGAATGACTTCTTATCTGAATGTTTAAATAACTAGTGTATACATGAACATTTCAATAAATTAAATAGCTAATACAATTTTGAATAAGCAAGCACTGCAGGTGGTGGTAATTAAATATGGAGCTTTTCCAGACAACGTTAAAACCCAGTGAATTCTCAAGAGGAAAAAAATAAAAGGGGATTCTTTTGCCATTACTTTTGAATCTCCTTTTGCTATCAGTAGATCTGTGTGCGTGGGGTAGCCGAGGTGGTTAGAGGCAAAGAGTCCTTAATGTGTCATTCAAGATCCTTTCTATTCCTTCAGGATTCTTCTGCTTCAGGGACCTTTGCAGGGTTAGGTGGTGGTTGAAAACCCGGCGTACTCCTACTGCTGCCTAGCATGATGTGCTCATCATCTCAGTGTTCCAAAGTCTGACCTTTTAGTATCCACCTGCTCCAGTTGTGGTACTTATATGATGATTTCCTTGGGAAATTAGGCACTTTGGTTCTTTCTTTCTGCATAGCCTAGTGGGCTTTGCTCCTCTAGATGTGACCAGAAGTAATTCTCAAAGAACAGAAATAACACTTCATGACGGTGAGAATATTGTATAAGGAAGTGACAGTGGTCAGTCGCTCTCTGTCCTCCGTGACGCTCTTTATTTTGTAGATCTTTGTTATCCATCTTTTTTCCAGACTGCATTTCTCTGGACATCTTTCAGTTCTGCCATATTCATGTTGAGATGTTGTGAAAGAGCAAATGCGAAACTTGGTTTTATAAATGGGACAAAATGACTTTGTCTCTGTTGTTCTCTATTCCCTGTGTTGTACAACTGCCTTCACAGATTTGTCATCTTTAAGATGTCTTGCAGACACATCGGAGCTGATGGTACTTTTTCTTTTCCCTCTGCAGCAATGTCTGACCGTCAGGAGAGCGCTCTGATTGAGCTGATGGTGTGTACGATCAGACAAGCTGCTGAAGCACATCCTCCAGTGGGCAGAGGCACCGGCAAGAGAGTAAGTGGTGCTGCCAGAGGTAGCTCGGATCTGTGTCTGTTATTGTAACAGCCTAAAATAGTTGTCTACAAAGCCACATTTTGATACTTTTAAATTAGTTTTTTCCTGTTTCATGTGAACATTTCAGAAGAAAAAGAATAGAAATTCTATTTCTGGACATGTTTGGGATTTTGCTTGTTTGGGTTTCGCATTGCCAAGTCAAGTAATATAAATTTACAGCATGAAATTTAATTTTTTTCATTATTTTTTTTGTAAATTTTTCTTTTTATCATAATGTAATGTACCCACATCTTAAGTTACATGTAGATTGCAATTGAAAGTGTAGAGCTTGGGAGCAGAACAAAATTACCTGTGACTGCTTTCCATAAAGAGGAATGTGCTGGTAATAGAGATGTAAAATTTGCAGAAAAATCCAACAGTATCTTCATCACGGGAGTAGTTAAGCCCTGGAACAGAAGCTGAGAGTTTGTGCAGTTTCCACCGTTGGCAGACGAAGCCCTGAGCATCCCGGTCTGGTCCTGGAGCTGGCTCTGCTTTGAGCAGGAGGGGTGGGACTGGGACCAACCTGAAGGCGTCTGGGGTTTTATCTATCCATCCTCTTCAGCTTCTTCCACTGAATGCCCTAAAAGTTTAAGAATTTGACATTCTGGCCATTTTGCAGTCTAGCTGCCCCCTTAATTTATTTTACAGAGACTGTTTGGCGATCAGTGGAAGTCCATTCCTAGGGCTGGGCATGCACCTCTAAGCATTTCAGTAGAAGTCACAAGGTCAGGGTGACCAACAGGCTTTCAGCTGTGTTCTCCATGAATTCCAAAGGACTCTCAGCTTCCCAAACATATTCCCCTGAGTTTTGGTAGTCCCCCTCTTATTTAGGTTAGGCTAAAATGAAATAAACCCATGTGAACATTTGGTATTTCTGTTAGGTTCTGTTCTGAATAATCATAACTACTGTATTAAAGAAAGCCACAGACTTAATGAAGGTGAAATCTGGAGATAGACTTAGCATTCTTTATTGCTAAACTAAATGCTAAACTAATTTTTATGAGCCAAAAGCAGATTGGCCTCATGTCCAGAAACAGCACTGCTGAAAAGGTCCAAGGAACCATCAATTTAAACATGCTTTATGTACTTTAATTTATCAAGTGTATTCTAAGAAATTCCTAATTTATGAAAACATTTCAGAGATGAGGAGGGAATCTATGAAAGCACTTACTCAAATTTACACAAGCAGTAATTTTCCTGTGTTACCAAAACTGTATTGTAAGCACAACTTAACTGGTTTTTTTTGTCTCTAGCTGCAAACATTCCAGCAGACAAAGCAACCTTTAAATTTAATAAAAAGTTCATGTTTGTATTTTCCGTTTGGAGCACCAAATAATGTCACTGTTAGCTTTTCTGGGCATTTTTTCTATCTCAAGAGATCTACAGTTCAGTTTGCTTATGTTCAGCAAATTGCTTAGCCTTAGATTTTCAATGTCTGTATTTGTTCAAAACTGAAGAAACACTTCAGTAAAATAAATTTCACCTTCTGAAGGATGACCGAGAGAGAGCCTTGAGATCATGCTAGGGACCCACAGTAATTCCACTGAACAGCAACATTTGGTCACCAGAACACGACTGGGTTGTCAGGGGGTGGGAGCCTGACTGCGTTTGTGTTGCCTCCGACGAGCCGGCAGCTTTTCCCGTGTTGGTGCAGGAATGGTGGGTGCTGCTGTGTGTGTCCAGCAGTCTGCCACATTCCCTGCTTACAAATCTGTTCCCCTTCACTCCGGGCTGGTTTTGGATTTCCGCTGACACAACAGGCTACCTGTCAGCCGAGCACATGTTCCGTTTCCAGCTGTTCCTCCTTGCTCACAGAGGGATGTAGGTGTGACATTCAGCTTTTGCTTCTTTTCAGTCAGGTCATGAGTTGTGGGATGGTAACTGCAGGGATCTCTGACTTGTCAGGAGAGGTTTGTCATGTTCTCATGATCTCGCGAGCATATTCTCTGAGTTGAAATGGGAGCAGATTTCTAATTACGCGCTCACCTTCTTGTGAAAAGTTTCTTCTCTGACTTTAGCTTGTAACCCTTATTGTGCAGTCTGACAGCTTTGCTATACATAAATCATTAGCTAACTTGAGTTTTTTACTCTCATTATTTGTGTTCAAAGGTATTCTCTCCTTTTCTGAAGCCAAGAAGCCAGATCTAAGCTTTTATGAAGCATGCTGTTTTGATTATTGTCTCTCTATTCACTGTTTCAAGGTGGTTTTGCTATGAGAGCATTAGTAGCTTCAGTGTATCTGTCACTGAAATTTGTAAATGAGTTCTGTGAACTTGGATGTATGTTCTCACTGAGAATTACATTTCAGTGTAGAGATGAGGCCATGAATCTGCTAATGAAAATCACTGTTACAGTGTGGTTTGGTTTTGGTTTTCTTAATTATACTTCAGTTCACCCTGAGGTCTTACATTAACACTTCATTTAATGTGTGAAAGCCAGAGCTCAATTCGCTTGGAAGCAATAGCAAAACTTCCACTGACTTGGGTTATATTTGAATTTCAATCCTAAAAAAATATTGATGTATCGAGACAATATCATGCTGGATGATGTGATGTTTCCCTTTTCAATCATGGCTTCTTAGGACACATGGTCCTCCCATTTAATCACTCTTCAGTCCAAATGTGTTTGGGTTTTTTATTCCCTCTTCTTTTGATTTGTTAAAAATACACCTGCATGGATTTTTGTTTGCAATTAGAAAAATTAATGAATGCTATACGCAGAAATTGTATTTACTTTAGGTTTTTTTGATCACTTGCAGGTCTTGACAGCAAAAGAAAGAAAAACTCAGATAGATGACAGAAATAAATTGACTGAGCATTTCATTATTGCACTTCCTATGTTGCTGTCAAAGGTACATTTTTCAACAAAATAAATCTCTCAGTGGTGTTTACAACTGTCTTTAAACTTCTTCATTCTGTAGTGCAGGTGTTTGTTTTTACTTCACTTTTTTTTTTTTATTTTGTTTCAATGATGTTCTAGTATTCTGCTGATGCCGAGAAGGTTGCAAATCTCCTGCAAATCCCTCAGTATTTTGATCTGGAAATCTACAGCACGGGCAGGATGGAAAAGGTACAGTATATCGGGCAAGAAATCTGCTTGCTTTCAAGTATCCGATTGCTGTTCTACTCACCCAGTGCCATGCCTTCACTTGGCATATTAGTAAACTAACCTTGATTTGGTGTATTCTTTGGGTGACTTTTATTTCGAGTTTCATTGTTCAGGTGAGGTAAAAGCTGAACTTCTTTTCTGCTCCACAGCATCTCGATGCCTTACTGAAACAGATTAAGTTTGTCGTGGAAAAGCACGTGGAATCAGATGTTCTCGAAGCCTGCAGCAAAACCTACAGCATCCTCTGTAGTGAAGAATATACGATCCAGAACAGAGTTGACATAGCCCACAGCCAGCTTATTGATGAATTTGTGGATCGATTCAACCATTCCGTAGAGGATCTGCTGCAGGAGGTTTGTTTTCTTAAAATGAATTTAGTTAGACTGCCTAAATATGCTATGATAAACTGCTCAAAAACATTCCTATTAAGTCATGGAATTATCCCACTCAAGAATACAGTACAGCAGCAACTTCTTCATAATTATTTGGAGCTGTTTCTCTATGTAGAAAAGCCCTTGCACTGGCCGTTAAGCCTGCAAAACAATGAGGCTGTAAAACAAAGGCCATGGGACAATCCTGCTTCTGAAAATTTAGCCTAGTATTTAAACAGTCCACATGAGAAATGAAATAGATGAATTGGTGAAAGCTGATAAAAAATGCAGAGAAAGGTGCATTTACATTAATGCATGTGGTGATTCCAGTAGTCCCAAACGGATGTGCCGGCAGCAGAATCAAGATTGGATTATGTCTTGAATGAAGAGAGGATTTAGTAAAATATTTATAATGGCATATTGAAAGAGCTCCAGAAAGAATGAAATAAAGATACAGGTCTGAAACCTGGAGGTACTTGGGATTTACTTGTAAGAATTTACCCTTCAAAATGCATGACAGAATACATTAAATAAGAATAGAAACCTTACTCATTTTTTCTTGCTTTACATCAATTTCACTTTTGTAGCACTAGTTAATTTGTTGTAATTCTCATGCTTTTTAAACATAACTTAAGGGCTGCATAGGTCTTTTTCTTCACTTCTAGTCATGCACTGCACCGTGGCAGATACATATGCCTTGTCACACTGCAGGGTAAATAACAATTTTTCCATTCCTGTAGGATTGATGAATAAAAAAGGCAGCGCGTGCAGGATGCGGGTGCCCCACAACTCAGAGGAGTTTGTGCACGGGTTGGATTGCTGAACTCTCTTAATGGATTTCCTTTCATTTTCAGGGAGAAGAAGCTGATGATGATGACATTTACAATGTGCTCTCCACATTGAAGAGGTTAACCTCTTTTCACAAGTAGGTGGTTTTTTTTTTTTCACTCAGAAATTTACTATGTTAATTTTATGATGTTGACGAGTATCAGTTGATGTCTAGTGTTAAGAAATGAGAAAAATATATGGCCTGGAATATGAAATAGAGATTGATGGTGGTATTTGTCAGTGTAACTGTTTGGATTAATCTGGGTCCTTGCTTGGTTAACGCCAGTACTTTTTCAGATTTGATTTGCAAGCATCTCTTGCACTAAATGCTTGTACACCTGTGTCTTACTAAAAGTCACAGTCCCTGCATGACAGATGGTACATAAGGGACACTCATCATCTCTGGCACCAGCCGTGCTTCGAGCTTCAGTTTATGACAGCCCTGGAGGAAGTTGTTTCTCACAATTTCTCAGTGCCTTTGAGGTATTCCTCCTCAAAATTATAGAAATAAGTGGTAGTAATTATTATTATTATTAATTTATGCTGAGAGTCTGGAAGATGCATTCTCTTCCTGCAGAAATGTCAGGAAGAGTTTCCACTTGAATTGTTGACAAAGTCTAACAGTGGGGTTGGCACAGAAACTCCTTCAGTAAGGAGTTCCCCAGCTCAGCAGAACCGGGCTCCTCCTGCTCAGTTGGACCTACAGCCACCCTCAGGTTGTAGAGCAACCTGGAAAATGTCACTTGAACCTTGCACAAAGACTGACTCTTCCCCTCCTGCCCACTGTAGGAAGTGATTGCTCCTGGTCAGCGCGTAAGGAAGCTTCACACACAGATGGCCGAGAGCCACAAATCATTTCTTCCTCATCACAAGGTGTGAGAGGATCTTGTTTCTGCCACCCTTTTTATACAAATTGGTTTTAGTGATTTCATTTCTCTTTCCTTTCTGTGCTTAGTCTTCACTTAGCCTGAATTCTGCGTTGGATCACTGTATGAAATGGTTCTGAAATATCTACTCTTTGTTTCCATTCAACAAGAGTCCCACGGAGATCGGGGATCGTTAAATCGTTACTAATTTCCATAGTGCAGCAGGCTGACACATGTGCAAATGAGGTTTTCAGTCTCCCTGGTAACAGGCTGGAGCCACTTCTGCCTTTCCTGAGAGGACTGGTGAAAGCTGCAGCTCACATCCAAGAAAGAAGCACAAATCTTAAGGCTTTTCTGAGGGTCTCCCATATATATTTTTCCTTTAGGGTTCCAGATCTCTAGAGTTATTTCAGACTATAAAGAAAGCTTTGTAGAATAACACACAAATCAGGGCCGGGGACAGCTACCTTCACCTTCAAAAAATAGAAAAAAGAAAAGAATCAAAGCTGAAGAGCAGTTGTGTGCCATTTCTCAGCTGATTTGTTATTTATTATAGTTCAGTGGGAATTTCTAATTAATAACTGCTTGCATATAAAGAAGTAATGAAATCTTTTCTTTCATTACTCTACTGAATGTTATGCCTGATGTGATTTCTTTGTGAAAGGAAACAATCATACCATCCAGGACAAGATTTTTGCTGAACCTTTAGCTATGAGATTAGGAGCTTAATTCAAAACTCAAATTGAGTGTTTTCATCTCAAAGATCAGGGCCTATTGTCTGATACTGTCATTGGCTGTCATCCACTGGGCAGCTAAAAGAAATTAAATCAATGGAAGAACTGGAAATTGAGGCTAACAAATGGTACCTCTCAGATCTTTGAAAAGTGCACTGATAAAGTAGTTGCTGAGGCTTCAAAAAGAAACAAGACCCTCTTCTTCCAGTGAGAGAAACTCCGCCGTACCTTATCCGGGCTTGTGTTTCCTTGGCAGTTGCTGCTTCTTCATATTTTAGGAAAAGAAGCCCAACAAGGTGGGAAAAAAACGTGGTAGAGGATTATCAGAAAAGCCTTCCAGACCAAAAAGCTTCTATACTGAGATTTCCCAAGGCTGAGCTAATCCTTTTTCTGAGAGGGTCATGGCAACAAAGGGCTCACAGCACACTTTTAATTCATGTCTTTTCATCAGACAAGGATATCAGTATCCAATACAAATGAAAGTTATTATTGCAGTGTTTCCTTCCAAGTTCTCAGAATATAATAATAGATTTCCTTGAGGTCTTCTGAATAGAACACCTGGAGTATATACTTGGGCTATTTTGTAATATTTTGGTTTTTATTGCCAGGGTCTCACTGATATTTATAGTATTTTTTTCTGTTCTTAAATACACGGAGACAAATTTTGTGTACTGACTCCAGCCCAGTTCAATGGACCTTTCACACAATAGCACTTCAGTGCAGTAACAGTTTGTACACTGCAAATATCAGCATTTCTTGTTTAAATATACATTAAAATTTATATAGTGGCAGAAATGTGCCCCAGCAGACAGTGCTGTTTATAGGAATGAGAAGAAACTTTTGATTTGATGAAATGTTGGCCCTTGTTTTCTGTAATCTGTGAAGACTCTGACATGGGAGGGACTAAGGGAAAATTCGGCGTGGTGTGTGTTTTCATTCTAGGAGCGTTTATGTCAGTCTGAGCCTCTGAATAGTTGAAAAGAGCCAAAGGTGTACCAGAATATGCCTAAATTTAATGTAGAGGCTCTTCTTTAAGGCAGTTTATGTTGAAAAGCCCTGTGCAACTTGTATATAGTTAGAATTTTTCAGCTTTGGAAGCTGCAGAGCTCTTCCTGAGATGAGGCTCAGAGCAAAGAGCTGTGGTGCCACTCGCTGTCGGGGCACAGGGGCACGTCCCCTCCGACGGCTGCCTGACACGGGGGCCTCTAAAAGGAAAAAGCAGAAATGAGACAGTTTTCCCTTTCCTATTCTCTGTAGGATAATCTATGCTGATATCTGCCTCTGCACACCAAGGAGATTTCACTGCTTTAATTACAGCACTGTAATTAAGGAGGTACAACTCTGCCTTGCTAGCAACCCTGTGATTTGCTGAAGCAGCATCTATGTGCTTAATATCACTGTCAGAGGCAGTTCTCTGACAGCCTGTAATTTAGCTATGAAACACTTGATTTTCATACTTTGAAGACCATCCAGAATCTAAGGCGGGGGGAGTATTTTTACATTTTTGTTTCCTTTTTTTTTTTTTTTTAAGTTTTTCAGTTGTTCTATTCATGGATTTGAATTAGAAGTCAAGATGCACCTTGGCTTAATGACACCACCGTAAAGCACACACTTCACTTGCTGTCAGCACAAGAGCACTAATTGTTATGTTTTCTGTGAAACTTCTATCACTGAGGTTTTCCAGGACTAACACACTCCAGACATTTCATTCTGGGGTTTTCAGCAGGATCTAGGCATTCCCCATCTTGAGTTCAACCTCTGTCCATTCCAGAAGTAGAGAATTATTCTTTCTGGCTGAGCAGGGTGGTTAATTATTTAAGCAAAGTCAGGCAGCTCCAAAGCAGGGCAGGCACAAAGGGGTGGGAAAAGTGAGCATATCTGTGAGATGAAGGTTCTGGGATGGAAGGGAAGCAGATGTGAGAGAGGGCTTTATATAATTGAGACTTGTCAATTCAGTCTGAGTATCCCTTCTTCCAGGTGAGTATTTTAATCACCGAGTTTCTGATTATTCTGAGGTGGCTTGGCTCTTTTATAAACGTACTATGAACAGTTTCAAATTATCTCAGTTTAATTCCACTGCAGAAAAATGCGTTAAACCTAATTTTTTTTGTGAGAGAGAATTTTTGTCTTTCAGGCAACCTGATGTTTTGTAATTTCTTCTGTATTTCTCAGTTCTGTATTAAAAAAAAAAAGCTGTCTCATAAGCTGTAGAGGTCTGTAAGGCTGTAGGATGCAGGTTGCTAATCTCATTTGTATTCCTCTCGCTGGCGAATCAGGTTGGTACAACTGAAATGTTCAACAGTGACGGGGGGTGGCAGCCACCATCTCCGCTCAGGTACACGTATATCGTGCTGTCCTACTTTAGATATTTCAAAGTATTTAATATCTAGTGGTAACATATTATTGTTCTCCAGATGATACCGCAGAGAAACGTGTAACTTTGTTTTCCTTCAAGCTATTTTTTGTTCAGTATGTATTGCTAGAGTTTGGCCATAGTTTCTGCTGCAGCGCCAGAGAGTGCCTCTGGAGTTCTGTCAATGTTTAGAACCAGAGAGGAAAGATGGTTTAGAGGCAACACTGAGAAGGAGCTTGCAGTTATACTTAAGTAACCTTTAAAGATGTATGGTATGTAGAGATTTTCTCTCCTCCCTCCAAAAAAAACCCATTTTTCCTCAGTTATCAGAAAGCCGAACTTGTGTTTTTAGCCTGGTGTGAACTAATTGTGCATCTGCCAGGTCAGGCTGTGTTCTCGTGGTGACGCGGAGTTTTGAGGAGCACAACTAACCTCTCCATATTCCCTCTCGTTCTAGTGCCCACGATCTCACAAAATGGGATCTGTTCAGTAACTGCTACAGATTACTAAGAACTGGAATTGAACATGGAGCTATGCCGGAACAGGTACAGTTAGTAACACCTGCGCAGCGTCATTTGGGGATTCAACGTGTTAGAGAGTCTAGTCATTAATGAACTATTGAGAAAAAACATGGAATTTTGAACTAAATGTATATTGCAGTGAAGCACCGTCCAGGAGGTGAAATTCTGTGACTTCTGAGCTACTTGTCTCACCTTTCTCATCTGTAAAATAAGGAATGGCTAGTGTTCCTGGCTGTGAAAAAGCAATGCATAAAGCATCGTGTTTATGCAGAAACCCAATATTTGTAAATATTGGCTGCAATTAGAATTGCATTAAAAGCAGCTTCTATTTCTTCTCCCCAAAATGCATTGTAAATTTTACGTATGCTTTACTGATACTATTGATACTTCTAATGTGCTGGGATTCTTTGTGTTCCCTCTGTTACAGATAGTTGTTCAGGCCCTGCAGTGTTCCCATTACTCTATTCTCTGGCAGCTGGTGAAGATCACTGAAGGCTCCCCTTCCAAAGTAAGTGGGCTTTTGGTCACCCAGACTGTGCTGAGGAAGCACAGAAAGGCATTAGACCTGGTTTGCTGTAACTCCACCTGCTGTACCCTTATTTTATGTCATTGTAAAACAGATACAAACTGTTGGTGTTTTGATTTATTCAGTAGTTCAGGATCTGTCTAACATCATGCGTGTGTCTAAATAAGCCATAGAAACAGCAGGAGCTTGTCCTTATCAGGATTTTATACTGGCTGATTTTTATATTTTCATTGCTGAAGATACTTAATGCATTTTATTGTGAGTACAGCAGTTTGTATGAATGGATAAGTCACGTTGACAACACTTACCTAATAGTTGTAAGCAATACTGTGCACCTGTACCCCCCAGAAAGCTCAACATTTCTGCGTTTTACCTTGCTTACCTTTTACTTACGTCTTTTCTGTTGCTAAAGTTAAATGTAAGGTTACCAACAATGACATTTCCTAATAAAAAGTAGGTGCACCCAAGCGGAATGCAGTAAAGACAACGTTACATGCAGCTTGTTTGTTACACTCAGCTTTTCCAGGACCTTTCCTTAGCTCTTTTCGCAATCAGAGGCCAACATCCTGTCTCTTTAGGGCTTTTTCAGAAGTAATACATCAAATTAAAATGGTATGAAAACTGCAGTACTTCCCTGTCAGCATCAAAAAGGTGCTTTACTAAACTACTGCTAAAATAAGCATTTGGCATGTAACAATGATAAAAATACATTGTAAATTCTTTGAGTTGTTTTGAAGACTGACATATATTGACATTTAAAAATAGCTATTAGAAAAAAAGAATTCTGTGATTTCCCATTTGCTCTTGAATATTGGGTCTTACCTTCTGAAGATGCCCAACAGCTCTGTCCTTCTGCTTGCTGAGCCCCTTGAGCAGCAACGCCCAGCCTTGCCTTGCTCTGGGTACAAGCACCAAGACACGAAGCGTTCAGTAAGATTCTTATCTCCCTTCACTGCATTTCTCCGTTTTTTGGAACTAAAAATTGCTGCAGTAGAACAGCAATGGTGCAGAGTGATCGCTGTCAGCATTGCTGGAAAAAAGTTTCGTGTTTCCTCATGTCTAAATTATAGCAAAAGAAACATATTTACCATACACTACAGTGACTAACATACACAGCATCTATCTGCATAGGACCTGGTCAGAAGCTTTGCATTTTGGTGTCAAAGCATTAATCTGGACTGTCGTTTGCAATATTACCGTGATGGTCCAGTCAAACTGAAAGATACCTTTAGTATTTCAATGACTGGGGTTTTCTTATGGACAAGCTTAGTGCAATTGCATGGCTTTGCCTACTTTTTCAAAATAGGATGTGTTTATATGAGACATTGTTTTGTGAGATGAATGCAGAGTAGCCTCAATCTTTCATGGATTTCTGATACTATTCTAATTCATATTAGTCATAGTGTAGCTCCTAGGAATGGAAGGAACTATGGAAGGTCCATTGAGAATGACCATTCGAAGTATAAGTTGATTCTGCCTCTGGAATCCCCAGTAAAAATCATATTTACTCTAACCTAAAGAGCTCTTATTAACTTACTGTTTGGGGTTTCATCTCACCCCCTACAAAAATGATGAGAGTGTTCTGTGTGGTTAGTTCCAGAGGAGCCTGGCATTAACGCCCTTCAGCTCTGCACACTGGCCCCACCACCTCAGCTCCACTCACAGCAGAAACGGGGTAAAGAGAAACCCACAAGCCCAATGTGCTTGTAGCATTTTGTTCTGTGTGGGGTTTTTTCTATCAGACTTTCCCCTGTAGTTCGTTCACTGTGAGAATAAATCTGGTCTGCACTATATCTGTCGTTTAATCCATTAGGAGATCGTTTTGCCCATGGTTGTTTTATAAGCCGTGATTTAGGGTTATAAATTAGCAGATATTAAAGGGGATCACTTCTGAAGTATGATGTGTGGGAATACACAGGCACTAACATGAGCATCTCAAAATGAAAAATAGTGTATTTCATGAGCATTTTTAAAGTATTCAGGCTTTTACAGAAAGATTTCTGGCACAGTATTTAATATGTAGGTCTATCCAGTTTTCTAGCATCCCTTTGCTCTAGCTGCAATGATCTAAGGACAGAGGGAGGAGGTGGTTTATAGGCTGAAGTAGTATCTTTAGTAGACCAATGGATATAGCTGTAAAAATTGAGAGGGTTTTGGACATACAAGCCTTTCAGGTTTGCAGTAAAAGCAGATCACAAAGCTAAATACAAGCTGAGAACAATTGTTTGGTTTCCGTTTAGATCCAGATCAGGTGAATTCTCTCTGAAAGAGAAGGGCACTCGTTCCTATAGGGGGTGGGTGCAGGGGCAGGCGAGGTGACAGGGGAGTTACCAGGAGGGAAGTAGGAGCTGGACAGTGGGGAAGAGAAGAAAGAAGAAAGATGAGAAGGCCAGTGGGGAGAAGGGAATTAATAATATGTCATGAAACTAATCTCGAGCCCTTGCTTTTCTGTATCCAGTAGATTTATGAATTTTTGTTTCCCAGGCTTATGCTTAGAAGATGATTTTTTAGATTTCCCTTGAGCATCCAGGCTGAGAGATCAGAGATGGAGGGATTGATTTGTAAGAAAGGTTCATCTGCTGACAGCTGGGTCATTTGTCCGAGTTCCTGCTGACAAATAGGAGCTGCTCTGGTTCACCCATTTCGTTACCGTGTAGGCATTCAGTGCACGCTATAGTAACATTTTGGAATTAAGTACAGGATTCAAGGGATGCAGGGGGTTTGCAGGCAGGATGGGTGGTTCTGGTGAGCTTTCTTTCCCAAGTGAGTTCTTGTTTGGGTAGAGCTCAAAATTGCTTAATAACTCTGTGTATTGGTTCTAGGATAGAGTGATACATGACAACCAGGGGTCTACAACTGGGAACAGAATCTTTTTGGAATGAAGTTAGACTTTATCTGGTATTCAGATGTGTCTTCCAAAAATACAGCCTCTCTCCTAAGAGGATTGCCCTTGTTTGGAAACTCTCCTGGGCATGACACCCAAGCCCAAGGCATGTTTATTCCTTTCTGAGGGATACTTTCTATTACAACTGTAATGTTTGGGATTACGGCTGACTACATGAGGCTACGTGTGTTGGTCCATAGGCTGGCAAAAAGTCTTTGACTCTTGTGGTTTAAATCAAATCAAAATTAAGTCAGCTCATTGGTTTGAATGCTGCTCCGTTCCTCCCCAAGATTCCTCTCCGTGATCACAGGTGATCGTGCTGCTTTTATGCGTCTTTACAAGGTCACTTCTCCTTTTTTCCAAAGTTTCTTGGTAACCTCCCGGTTACTGTTTAATCTGGTCATTTTAAGCAAATTCATTGTTACTGTTCCTTTTACGTTATCAGTTTTCAGGCAAACACCCCCCCAGAACAGGCAGGTTTGGGTGTTCTGTTCCCAGGCACTGTTGCACTCACCTTCTCATGGTATCAGCTGGTGTTTATCCTGGCTGTTACCAAGGGGGTGCTCTGCAGATTCCCTCACACTGTGCAATATCATTTGTAGATTACAATTTTGATCATAGAAGTAAAGGAAGTGATATCAGCGTAAAAATGTTTCAGAGACATTTTAATAGAAGGGTGATCATTACTCATTATTTGAATTAGTAAGAAAGTCCAAATTCTCTGCCCAGTAACAAGAACTCCACCAGTTAACTTAAATACAGCATAGAGTTGGAGTAGAGTTATTTTAAAACTCTTTTCCAAGGTACTTCTAACTGTTCTTCACCTGAAAAGGGGTTTGGGGATGGTCTCAAAGGAAGCTGGTAATGTCTCAGGAAGAGTTCTCTTGTCTGTAGATCTTGGGGAGCAAATACAGTCTTGAGGTAGGAGACTTGGAGATTAGATTATATGGTTGTTGTTTCCATCTAGATTTCTTCATGTATGCAATAAACCAGGTGCCTGGGACCACTGTACATTGCATTGTATGTGTATGTAATGAAAAAGAAATATTTGCAGAAGAATAGAGTCCAAAATCTTAGAACAGGAAAAAAAAATACATTGATAGAGCAAACATTCAGGGTCAAGACAAAGGCAAAACAGTTCTGAATAAGCAGCAGCCAGAGCAGCCAAACACATAGCTGTTACACAGGGTTTAGAAGGCAGAGGAATTAGTAGAGGGGCTTTAAAGAGGAATTTAAAGAAATCATAGTGACTTGGTGACTTTTCATATTTATATGGGCACAATGAAAGCACAAAATGTTGAAGGCAAGAAGAGAGTCACAAGGTGCAAAAGGCTGGAGTTGGAAGCTAATGGCTCTTGGGCATTGGAAGTTTGTGGAAGGGTTGGAGTTGCAAGGAGAAGGAACTTCATGCTGCAGATAAGTAGTTGAGATGAAAGGCAGTGGGCAAACAGGAAGAAAAGCGTTGGGTTTGGTAAATGGCCCTAGCAAAAGCCCAGCGTTTCTAAATGGCTTCAATGGGAAAAAACGAGCTTCAATTTGAAGCTAGACAGTAACTGCAGAATGTTATGTAGCTGTCTTGGAAACACAGTTGTTTTGTTGAAGGTGATGTCAAAGCCTGTACAAGTCCTTGCTCTTAATGGCTCATTCTTGTTCCTGCCACAACTAGTTAAATTTGAAGATATTATGCTGTAGAGTTCAAGAAATGGTTATTTTTATCCTGGGTCACTTCAGTGATCCAGCTCATGGTGTGACCCCGTGGTTTTAGCCCAGGAGCCAAGAGGAGAGTACAATTTTTTCATAGCAGTTTTTCTGCTGAAGCCAGTGTATCAGGTAATCTCACCTCGAGAGCCTTGGCTGTATGCCCGAGAACGGTAAAAGACTTGAAAAATCTAATTTTTTTTTTTTTTTCTTCCCATTTTCTCTTTTAAAAAAAATTCCCTCTCTATAGTAGTCTGGGGATTTCTCCAAATTTAGAAAAGTTCCAGATGGCTCCGTTGCACTGTTCAGTCGGCTTTCTTTTGCTGTCTGTAATTTTTCAAAACAAATCTTTGTCAGTCTATCAGGAGAGAGGGTAATAAATAACGTGTACCTACATGTTACTCCTTCTTCAACAGAAAGAAAAATGTGAGACAGGCTCATTCACTTTTTAACCTTTATATAGGATTTCTCATAGGTTTTAGTTTCTCTGTTGAATTCATTAACATCTAAATGGAAGATAATTGTGATAGAAAGTAGGAAGTTGTTAAAATGATTGTAATTCCAATGTTCAAAGCTGTAAATCAGCTTATTCTGTAACAGGGAAGCGATGAGCCTGGCATCGGTCCCAGGTAAAATCTTGGACTGGTGGATAGAAACCAGAGTCAGCACAGGGCTGAAGGGCACGACGAGCGTGGCCAACGGAGTGCACCACAGGGGACAAATGTATTTGTTCTTGAGAAGATTGCATTTTTGATTGATAAGGAAACCCGTTGAACAATCAGCTTCTTTAAGATGTTAGTATCACATTGCATTTCAAGCGAAGATGTGAATTTAATGTAATTCATACTCAATAGCTTGTAGTGATTAATATATTAGAAAAAGATTGTACGTGGGAAATCATCACACAAGGGGATAGCTGCTGATGCATTCCACGGGAGATCCATCCATCGTGTGATGTCAGGGTAACACGGTGGCACAAAGGGAGATCCTTGGCTGTATTATAAAAGAAAAATGTGTTAGGAGTAGAAAGGTGAGGTAGTTCATGGTACTTCAGTGTCCAGATCAGGAAGTCACACTCGCTCTATTGAAAATTATACGAGGTTCAGAGGTTTCAGAACACTGGAGGTGCTTCGGCACGCCTGCAGACCTGCCTTCTGTTGTGAACCGCTACAGGAAGAACATATGGACTACAAAAAGGCTTTTCAGTAAACAAAGAATAACAAGATCTTATGATAGGAAGCAATAAGAAAAACTAAAACGAGAAATGAGACACACGGACTGAACACCCAGCATAATTAAAAACTGGAATTTTTAGCAAGGCAAATGTTACATGAACACTACGGAGGTTGTTTAGATTTAGGTTGGACGTTGTTCTGTAGGACACATTGTCTTCCATCTGAAAGCTGGTGGAGGTGTGGTGGGAACTAGTGGCTGTTATCCTTTCTTTATGTGAAACCAGCGATGGTGAAAACCAGGAGGGGAAAGGTCTTTCAAGCGATGGTCCCAGGTACATGGTGTGGTCTGTGTGGCCCTGGCAGCGCTGCTGGTGGCATGGGAGGAGAGCCGAGTGCGGGGAGACACCAGGTAGGGCAGGCAGGAGCGGGCAGGGCACAGGTGTTTGTGTCACCCAAGCAATGTAAAGCAGCAGAAGCTCTGAATCTGCACTGACACGGCCCGTCCTTTGCACAGAACTTGAAGCTAACACAAAGGCCTCATGGTTTCAGGTGCTTGGTTTCTTCCTGGTGTTTAGTTTATCACTCCTGTAAAAGAGGGTGACTATTTCAGCATGTGCCAGGAAGCCCAGTACCCACCTTTTAAATGCACGTCAGTTGTCCCTGCATCAAGGGGATTCAAGAACAGACATTCATTTATCATTTCCACACACAAATCCTTCTTTCTCCAGATGAACAAACCTCCCTCCTTCTTCCGTAACACCTCAGATTTCTGTGATTTGCTTTAACCTTTCCCGGATCTGCACTCGGGATTGTGTTTTTGTTGAACTTGAGACATTCATTGGTGTTTTGCTTTTTTGTTCGTGTTGATTTATCTGAGTACAGAATTCTTTAGAAAGCCCCAGGTGGGCTGACCTTGATGTATTAAACTTTTTTGTACTGAAACATTTATAATTTACATTTGATATAAAATACAATTTAACTCAGGAATGTGTTGGTTTATTATTGTTATTTACTACAGGGACATTCCTCTGAAAATTAATGCCTTGTTTTAATCCATGCTCTATGAATAGCCTATTTTTTTCACGGCCTTTTTTGTTTGGCTAATTTATAGGATTGAACGTATGAAATTATCACCATCTTTTTATTTTGCCTTTTCCTAGCAACCTTTTCTTGATGTTTACGCGTAATCCCTCTTTAATGTTTATTCTAGGACGACTTGCTGGTATTGAGGAAAACTGTGAAATCTTTTCTGGCCGTCTGCCAGCAGTGTCTGTCAAACGTCAACACTCCCGTCAAAGAACAGGTAAAGGAAAGGGCTGTCACACGCTTTTAGAGAAGCCCGAACGTTAAACTGTAGTAAAACTCAGGACAACGCTCTATCAAACTTAAAAGTAAAATCATCTGTGCCTTCTGTCTAAATAGAATACAGAAGAGCTGGATTAAAAGCACTTTCAAAGCGCGGCCGATGTCCCATTCACTGTTGACGTAACAATAAGGATTACCTGGGTGCTTCCGCTTCTCTTCAGCCGTCAGAACTTTAGGCATCTAACTCGGGCACCTCCAATTAAAGCCCATTCCTTTAGACATTTACTGTATTAATAGATGGAAATGGGTACTTTTAGAGGGTGATTGAGACCTCAGATGGGCTGAATCTTTCTCTGGATATTTCTGGATTTTTTTCCCCCTGTTATTGACTCACAGGGAGGATTAGAGTGACTGCTTTCCTCCCAAATGAACCCTTGGCGCTATTTCTTTCCTTATCCTAATAATTCAGTTAAAGGTAGTGGTGAATACTAATTACTGTATCTTTTACCCATTGTGGCTAATGGGAGAAAATTGAGGCTTCTGGCAGTACAAGTCATACTACTACATATTTTATAGCCAAAAAAAAAGTTAATTCATTTTACAAAAATACTCTGAATAACAGTAAGAATGTAGTGTCCTCTCGCACTATGCAGAAATTATCACTTCACAAATAGTTAGTTCTCCTTGAGAAATCAGAGTAAAATGTCTATTTAAACAGGGTCTTTGTTACAGAAATATAAAGATTTGCAGGGTTTTTTTAGATTCTCATCAGTATGACCCTTACAGTCTGGTTGCTGTGTGTCCCTCTTTGGGAAGCTGGCTGAAAAATTGTGTGCATCTCTGTGTGTGTGTGTGTGTCCACATATATATGAATATATATATTTCACATATATAAAAATATATGTGAAATAGGCTTGCATTTTTTTTTTTAATAGTTTTTATGGTTCAGCATAGTTACCCAGTTCTCTGGTTTGGACTTCTGGAAACCACATGTGTGTGGAGTGAGAAGCTTCTGCTATGTGCATTCAGAAATTGAAATAAAATAAATGAAATCAAAGAGCTTGTAATAATTTGCAATCTCTGCAAAAAAACCCAACAGCTAGTTTGTTTGCTGAGATTTTATGAGTATATGCTGATTTATATCAAGTCTGTTGATATCTTTTAATTGTCAACAAATTACATTTCTGTCAGACCTCCCAACATTTTGCAAAGCCTGTAACTAACTGGCCTGTGGTTTTTGCCTGGTATTAAAAGATAATGCTTCTTAAAAGACAGCTGGGGTTTTGGATTTTTTTTTTTTTTGAAAGCTAGCTCTGCTTGGCATTTACATGGTGTTCTGCAAGTTGATAAATATTTAAGGCTCGGAGATGTTGCTAGTTTGTATTTTTCAAAGATTCTGACGTGACGTTGTCTTCCAGCAGATTTAACTTTAGTAATTGTTTTTTAATATTCTGAGTAGTTACTTTTGGCATATTTTATTAATATTATAATATTATATAACATGAAAATGCCATCTACCTTCATGAAAATACCAACTATTGTAGCTTAATTGAGCACTAATGTCTTTTCTGCAGCAGGAAACGGTAATGGTCCTTCTTATTACTGCAGTGGTTTTGCTCTCTATATATATTAACATGTTTTTATTCTATTATTATTAGTGGCCACCTTATTTTCTTTTTATTACCAATTTAAACTTTTCTTAGTTTAAAGCTCACAGTTGTGTGGAAGCTTTCAAGGCTCAGCTGGAAAAAGCCACGACCAACCAGAGGCAGAGACAGCACGTGTCCCAGTCAGAGTAGATGGGACTCCAAACCCCAGAGGTCCCTTCCAGCCAACAATTCTATCCTCATTTCAGTCTTCTTCCTTAAAAAGTATATTTCTGCGAGTGCAGGACTGCTTCTCAATCCTTTTGTTTTACTGGATTTTTTTGAGAATTTGGTGTAAATTATAATGACTCCCTCCCATATTTCATTCTTCATCTATACATTCTTTCCAGAGGAGATCAACGTACATATCAAAGGAAAGAAAAGCATATGGAGTATTTATAGAAACAGGACTCAAACATTTCAAGTTTTCCTAGATGATTTTAAGTGAAATAAATCTCCTGTGACGAGATGTGTCTACAATATGTAGACACCTGTACCTGAGTCCACTGCTGTCTTTGTACAGGACAGAAACAAGCACTTTCAGTGCATTATTCCTGTGCTTTTTTAGAGGTCTGCAATTAGGATGAGCTTAAATTCTATCGAGTTTAAAGCAGGTGAGAACATCACAGAAATGAATCACAACTTTTTGGATCCAGTGGAGAAAAATCCCAAATAGTGGCATCTGTTTCCAAAATCTAAGTAGAAGGCAGTTTACGGTGATTTGGATCTTGTTCTCACCTGAGTACAGCTCGCTCGGATTTTATACCAGGCTCCAGGAAATGGAAGTTAAAGAAAGAGAGAAACAGAGAAGATTAAAAAGTACTTTCAGAAAGTACTTTTGGTAAAGGTGCTCAGGTGTTGAAGGCAGTGCAGGTGAACACAGCTGGCTGTGGCACTCCAGCACAAGGCACTGGGGAGTCTTATTCTTGTGCATGAGAGTACACAGATAAGCCCTTGAAAGACATACAGTTAGTAATAGCTGCCTTCTTTATTCTCAGGTAACGAGGGTATAATCATGATGAGCATAAATCGTTGAAAATTCTGCCCTGGTTGGCTTTTATCTAGATTTGAAAGCTGTGTGGAGTTACTCGATTTTTTCTGCAGAGAATTGTTGATGAAATTCTACAAGGATTTCTTTGCAGAAGAAATTCTTCTCTATATTTTCAGGATCTGACAGTGACTCAGCTTGGATTTTCTCTTATAATCTTCATTTTTTGCTTGTTTAACTTTTCTAACTGTTTATCAAAAGAGGTGTTTTTTCTTTACTACAAAGTTGGCTACAGTCCTTGGATCAGAGAGAGATTTAGAGTTCTTTTCAGAGAGAAGAAATTAAAGTTTAATATGGAGCATCCTGGACATGCAAGAGGTAGTAAACAGTTCTTTATGTAGGAATCAAAGGTAGAACAACATTTTAAAGTTAGGGAAAAACCTTATGAGCACTTTTCACAGCACACAAGCAACTACAATTGAGTACAGTTAAAGAAGGACATTTAATAATAGCAGGGTCTGGAAATTAGATAAATGGTATTTTATTTTTTACTTACTTGACTTACGCTTCTTACTGCATTCATTCTCTTTTGCCTTTCAGGCTTTCATGCTGCTCTGTGATCTCCTGATGATTTTTAGCCATCAGCTGATGACTGGAGGTAGGGAAGGTCTTCAGCCTTTGGTGTTTAATCCGGATTCAGGCCTCCAGTCAGAACTTCTCAGTTTTGTGATGGACCATGTCTTTATTGACCAAGATGATGAAAACCAGAGCATGGGTAGGTTTAACTTTCATCTTTTCTACAGAGCTTTTTTTTTCATAACAGACACAGAGGAAAGAAGAAAATAAGATTTTCAGATCAGATTGCCCAAATGTTTTCAGAGTTATTATTTCAGAATTCTATATGTATGATGGAACAGTACATATAAGAGAAATCCTTTAGCGTTACTAAATAGTTACTAGATCCTGAAGGCAAAGCTTACCCACAAAGCTCTAGGCAAAGAAGGTCTTAAGAAACTACAGAAGAGCTGTGGACAAGAGATGGATTCCCAGATAGTCAAACCATGTGAAAGCGCTGCTGAGTACATACTGTAGTGTTCTTTTTGGCACATTTTCTGAATTTCCACTGTACTCAGTTACTTGTATGGCAACATGACACATGGGTGCTATTTTAGATCTTTTAAGACAGCAATATATAGAACTGAGGTCTCAGAGAATGGATTCTGGCTCTGAAGGTGCTTTCAGTTTTCTAGCTCCTCAGCAGCTCATGTCTTTGTTGAGCATCTCTTTAAGGATTCCTGGGAAAAATACATTTTGAAACACACCTTCACCAGAAATCAATGTGTAGTTAATCATACTTGGTGACTTCAGTGTTCAGACTAATATATCAAGGATAGAGTTTATTTTTTTGCTCTTTAGCAAAATTGCTGTTCTTTAACATCCTGTGATTGGACTGGGAAGGCAGCAAAAAGATGGGTGAAGATCTTTGTATGTAACTGTCATTCCCTAATGCTACTCTCACTCCATGAAGTCAGTCTGACCATTTATAACTTTTGGTGTCTGGACCGCATCAATAATGATAATAAAAAGAAATGAAGAGGTGGAGGGGTGCAGAGTGTGCTAATGGGCTTCTATTCTGGGGGTTAAAGCATCTCAGGATTAAAGTGTGTGGCTGTATTCACAGTCAGCTCCACCGCTTGTAGGAGGTTTCCGTGATGGAGTATGTGCCTGTTGTGCTGTGGCTCTGTGGGGACTCCAGTAAGAGAGCAGCAAGAGAGTGGCAGTGACTCTGTGTCCCTCCTGCCCCCGCCACAGCTCTGTGGTTGGAAGATTCCCTCCAAGAATAAGCTCTTGTAAATACCACAGAATATTTACTTGCATCATAACTGTTACAACTGATTTCATTTTCTTAGACAAGATGTGGACTATGCTTTTATAACATGATACTGTATTTAACATTTTATGTGTATAGTTTCATTTTCATTCAGAGTGGAGTCTTACGTGGGGACTTACCACTCCTGATGCTGCCATTCAATGCTAATGTTTCTTACAACTGAACGTTACTTCCTGTGGTTATTAATGCTTTAGAGCCATCCACTTCATACCTGAAAATCCAAGGAGTGCAATACAACTATTGCTGTTTCTAATTTTCCTTCTATGAAATGTTTATAGCTTTGTGGTGTTAATGGAGCATCTCCAAATGGCCTGTGTTTCAGAAGTTAGGCAAAGAGCGTTTAGCAAGTCTTCGCTCTGGCCTTTCACAGGGTAAAGAAAATAAGTGATTCAGTTCCATGTGGGTTATGTTCCGTACCTACGCAGGACTATAGCTACCATCCGTGGTCAGTGGTGTCTCATGTTTCTGAACTTCCCTGAAAGTCCTAGCATAGGCAGGACTCAAGAATGACCACCTTTCATTCCAGCTTCTCCTCCAACAACCCTTGCTTCGTTGTAAAGAATTGATTTTTTTCTAAAAACTACTGTTAGATAATGTTGCAGTAGAACATAGCAGGTACTTACAAACATTTTATTGTTGTTGATGCTTTCAGAGGGAGATGAAGAAGACGAAGCCAACAAAATAGAAGCTTTACATAAGAGAAGAAACCTCCTGGCTGCCTTTAGCAAGCTGATCATTTACGACATTGTGGACATGCATGCAGCAGCAGATATCTTCAAACACTATATGAAGGTACAGCTCTGTGTGTTCTCCTGCCCAACTGAAGTCAGGGCCCCTCTTTCTCTCCCTTCCCATTGCAATGAGTAAAGGTTGGACACTTCTGAAATCTCCATATAGTATTGCTGTAAGTGGGTATACGTGAAGTGAATTATTTAGGCCTGCTGAAATTCAGAAAGAGTTGCTGCCCAGCTTCCACTGCACCCCGTGTGTCCGAGTTTTCCTTCCAGAAGAGAGGCCAAGCAGCACAGAGCCCCTCAGATCCTATCACACCGTCCCGCTGTAAGGGATCCCTCATCACAAAGATGCCAATCAGGGAGGCAAACCTGGAGTGGGGAGCAGGTTTGAGATGTTGATGTGAAATAGAAAGGATTTAAGTTTAAATCCTCCTCCTCCTGTTCACTGGGAGCACAGGGGACAATGAAGTCCCCAGCGCACGCTGTAGCCATCAGCCAGGTCACTGCTCAGGGTGACTCTCACTTAGGGAATTTCTCCAGAGCAGGAGTTTCACGATGAAGCTGTCACAATCCAAGTTAGGTTCCTGCCTGCTGCTCTAGGCTGCTCTCCTCTCCCCACTCCCTTCCTGCTCCTGAAATTGGGGGAGAGGGAGAGAAATGGAATTTAAATTAGAATATAAACTAGAAGGATCTCTGTATCAATATTTAACAGAGAAAGTAAGTAAGCGGTTACAAATTCAGAAATATTAATGAGGCTGAAAGAAATACTGTTTGGGAAAAAAAAAAAGCTACCAATAAGTTTACATTTTGGTATTGAAACGTTGCCTCCCACTCACAAAAAAAACTGGATTTGAGACTGGGTTCTTTGGCAACAGCTGCCTTTTCAAAACAAGAATTCCAAGTAATCTTTCTCTCAGGAAAATTGTAGGAAATTGTATAAGAGGTTCAATTTAAAGATTTAAAGAGAGTTTTTTTCACATTTTTTTCCTAGTACTACAATGACTATGGAGACATCATTAAGGAAACCCTGAGCAAAACAAGGCAAATTGATAAAATCCAGTGTGCAAAGACGCTCATTCTCAGTTTGCAACAGGTAAGAATATTGATTTTTGTTAGAAATACCTCACTGCAAAAAATACCGGACGGGATTTTCTCTGGTGCCCTTTACAATGAAGCGAAAACGCTACACTTCTGTTAAGAGATTATCTCAATTCAGGCTGTCACTGTTCGTTTGTCTCTGTGACCTCTGTCTCCTTAAGCCCACACCAGCAAAGTACTGGTCAGATTGAAACAGAAGAAAGAGAGAGAAGAACCCTGAGGGCAGTTTGGTCCAAGCTGATTCATAGCATTTGCTACCTGGTGAACAAGAAGAATTAGGATGACTTTTTCTTCTTACAATTAGCTGGAAGTAATGCATCTTCTTTACATTTTGTCTAAATACTTGATTGATTTTTTCAAACTTCAAGCTAATTAGTTTAAGTTTTCCAATGTTGTTAAACATGTTTTTCCCCTGAAAAATTTGCTTTAAATCAACCGTAAATTACTGGCTTGATGGTGAGATCCATCCTCGTTCTGCCAAGAGCACAGTGTGAGCTTCACTAAATACCATTTAGGCCCTTGAAGTACCAGCTACATCCATTACGTGGAGAAATCACTTCTATAAATTAGATGTTTTCAAATCAGCTGGGCCTCCCCAAATTGATCCCACAGTACTAAGGGATTTCCTGGAGCAATCTGGAAGCTGAGAGAGATCAGTGAGAATTTGAGAAAACCAGATATACTTCCAGAAGAATCGACGAGTGTTGAAGTAGTTCCTGTCTTTAAATCTTGGAGCTAGGAAGAAGCCAGGAGCCATGCCATGGATCAGCCTAATATCATTTCATGAAAAAAAAAATAATGAGACACGCTATTTGCAAGGGCCTAAATGACAGGTAACAGCCAGTAGGAATTTGTCAAGGAGAAATCATGTCAAATGAAGCTGCTTTCATTAATTATATGGTAACAGAGCTTTTGGATATCAGAGAAACAGTAGATTTAATGTTGTCACTGACATGGTCTCCCTTGATATTCTCATTAGCAAGTTAGAAAAATGTGGTCTAAATGGCAGATCCACAACTGATTGGAAAACTACTGAGTAGTTCGTTATTGTAGTGAAAGGGCATTGTCAAGCCACCTTTGAAGGCATTTACCCAGTAATGCTGCTCAGATACTCATTAAGCCTTGAATGATGGAACAGCAATTTTGCTCCCTAAATTCAAAGAAGATGCTGATCTGCTGGGCGATGTCGGCGTTTTAGAAAGCAGCATAAGAACTCAGAACCCTCTTGATGACTTGGGGGAATAATAGGTGCAGTTCAATGAAGGTAAGTGCAAAATTGTGCCTAAGAGTTACCATCTGCACAAGCACAAGGTGGGGGACGAGGGACAACCAGAGCGACGCAGAAGGAAGTCTGGGAACGGCAGTGGATTAGAAGATGAATGTAAGGGAACTCTGTCACATCTGTGTGAAAAAAGTCGTTGTAATGCCCGCTCTTAGCCATAACGGGTTAAGAACAAAGGTTTTTCTCAAGAAAAGTGTTTTGTGGCTCACAGGTGTTAACGATGGAATTCTTTCTCTAGCTGTTTAATGAGCTTGTTCAGGAGCAAGGTCCCAATTTGGACAGGACATCTGCCCACGTGAGTGGAATTAAGGAACTGGCCCGTCGGTTTGCCCTCACTTTTGGCTTGGACCAGATCAAGACAAGAGAGGCCGTGGCCACACTACACAAGTGAGTGGTGGTAAATAAACTAGATTTTTATATTATATTCCGATTAAAACCTTTGCTCAGCGTACCTTTTCTAAAGGTACGTAATCTTAACAGGTCCTAGAACACTGATAGATTTTTCTACTGTGAGTAGAAAAATGGGAGGGGAGGGTACATGTATGTATTTAAGAAAGGAAGTAAAACTAAACTAGCTGCTACCTAATTATTTGTTGGAATTTACTGGGATGGCCATATTTCCCTCTCTCTGGTAAAGCCACTGGTATTATACATATTTGTGTGGAGTGTATCTAACAGATACAGTGTGTAGATAGTGCTTTGTACCACACCACTGTGGGTTCTGCGGGCACCAAGGGCTTTTATAAAACAATAATACAAAAATATTTTAGAATTATTTTTTTTTAATCAGATCGATGCTTTTTATGTAACTGCTGTGTAGGAAAGTATAGAGAGGTGCTGCTAAATTTAAATTCTGCATTTCCCATGCCATAAGAGGGTTAGAATATTAAAGTTTGCTCTCCCAGAAACTAAGTCATTAAGTCTAAGAGTAGGAAGGCATGATCAAAATGCTACCACACACTTTCCTGGGCCACTGAAAGAGACATCAAGACATGCACGTGCCCTTATTGGATAGCGGAAAGTAAATTGTTTTCGTTAGTCTCAAATGATAAAGCAAAGATAAGACAGAGATGGATGTATCAATGTCCTGGTAAGTAAAGTCTCTTCTCTGACTCTTGATACAGAAGTTGTATCTTGTTATATCTTTTCTATTATTCGTATTACAAGCTTCTGCCTCACGCAGAACCAAGAGCGAGCCCGTTGGCGATTTCCGCCAAGGCAGTGGCTTTTGGCACCTGCCAAGTTTCTTAGATTGTGGAAAGTTCCTTCCTACCATGTGCCTGGTGATACCTTGGCTTAGAGATCGAAGCCTCACAAATCGAGACGGAACGTTTGATTCCTCTTTGTCCAAAAGCAGCTGTTTGCTAGTAATGGGGAAAAAAAAAGAGTTCTGATGGGTTATAAAGATCGAAAGAATTTCATCACAGTTCAGATTTTGGGGAACATTTTTATTTTGTTAAAAACGTCTGAAAATGTTAACATTTCTTTACTGTAGAGATGGCATAGAGTTTGCCTTCAAATATCAGAATCAAAAAGGACAAGACTATCCACCTCCTAACCTTGCTTTCCTTGAAGTGCTCAGTGAATTTTCTTCTAAACTCTTGCGACAGGACAAAAAGACTGTGTAAGTATCGCTCCGTTTCTTCTCTGGGTTTTGCTGGGCTCTGTCAATCACTGCAGCGTGTGCTTAAGCTCTGAGGTTTTCACAACTGGGGCAGGGGGGGGCTGTAGGAAGTCCCAGTGAGACATTGCACATACGTAGTTATTCATCGGTTTATATTTTAAAGTAATAAAACTAAATGAGAAAAGGAGAGTCAGATGCACTGATGAGGTAAGTCTGAGACCTCACAAAACAGTGTTCCTTAAAATTTCCCATGGGGTGCTGAAAATAAAAACTAACCTTTTTTTCAGGCTAGAAGGAAAAAGAAGTGAAATGTCAGCAGTGCAAGGGATTTACAGGCCTGTAAACACTGCAGTAACATCTGTTTCTGTTAGACATTTACATAAAATGTACCTAGATATTTGTTGTTTATTTTAATACACTGAGTTAAACTGGGAAATAAGGGTTTGTCAAGGCTCCCGTTACTGGCACGATGGGATAGAGGAAGAGGCCAAGAGAGACACCATTGTTGGTTAGGGCAGAGCAGGGTGGTAGAGAACTGGCCTCTTGGATTTGACATGGTGGATAATTACTGCAGGTGAAATACTGGAAATAAATCAGAGGTATTGTTGGTAAGAACTGAATAAAAAGCAAGAAATACTATTTTATGAGCAACGTTCAAACAGACTGTCAAGAAAGGGGCTGCAGGTATCAACAGAACTGGCAAAGAGAAAACTGCATGATGGAGGGCAAGTTCACAGGGAGGACACTGTCAGCGTCACAGGGGAGACAACGCTCTACATTTCTAATCCCTTTTGTAGCAAATAGCCAGGATTTGGGCACAGCGCAGAAGGACTAAGGGTAAAAGGAAAAGGACTTCCAGTCAAAAATCAGCCACGCACTACGTGCCCAGTGTGGAACTGAATTCCTTGAATAACTTCATGAACATTTAAAAAAATGCAATTGCCAGATCTGATTTATGGTTATAGATATCTTTCCAGTCAGTTTTTAACCACAAGGAGTGTAAGTTGTGTATATCTACCATAACTACCTCAACTGACTCTTCCCGTCAAACTTTTCTGTAGTTTTTCTGGGAAGGCAATTGTTTTAAAGAACTTTTCTATTAGGGCTAACAATTATGAATATTATAGCTTTATCTGTGTTATAAGAAATGCATTTCAGTTAACTGCATATAATTTTTAACATATATACACTTGAACCAATTCAGTTTTTTTACTGTATCAATAATTTGTCAATCAAGCAAACAAGAAATAGTTAAAGGAGCTTGAGAACTGGATGGTGCAGTGGGGCTGCTGTGACACTCTGTTTTTGAAACTGCTCTTGATTGTTATATCCTTGAATCTTGTCAACCTCGGTCCTGTTCTTCAGGACAGGACTGAAGGATAACGGGATTTTATGACTATCTTCTTAGCTGAACCACAGATACTCCTACATCTGTTAGTTTAAGTGCCATTAGCCTGATTCCTATTTAATTCAGTGAAGTTTATCCTTCCTGTACAGTCATCATCCCTTCCACAAGTTTCTCCAGTGTAGAAAATTTGAAGTGACACCATTCTGTACATTTTATGTGGCAGCTTAACTGGACCCAATCCTTTTCAGGAAATTCAGTTATTCAGGAGAACTTGTTCCTTCACCTTCTATGTTGCCATTTAAAATTTTTTCTCAAAGGTTCTTAGACTTGTTGGTGCCCACAAACACAACCACTACTGTAAATACTGCTGTGGTGGAATCCATTTCTTCTGCTTTTGTCTGTCTTTATTGTAGTCATCTGTGTCTGAGCTATTTATTTCAGCTGGATGGGAAGATCAGTGAAAAGTAATAGGTCCTTCAGGGCATGATTTATCTGCTCTGTGCTAAATGACTGCTTTAAGATGAGTTCAGACATGCCCTATGTTCCATTGGCTGTGGGGACTATGAAAAGACTCAAGACAACTTGCTTATATGAAAAGATTTCTTCTGGAGATCTCTGCATTCCTGTCCTTGGGAGATGTCATGTTTGCACCCAGCAGGCAGTGGCTGTGTTGCCCGTGGAGCTTCTCCAGCGTTACATACGGCTCTGCTCTGGGGAGTTGATTTGCCCTTCTCTGTAGCTTGACTCCTCCAATCCACAGGGACCTCTCCCCCTCCCTCCAAAGGGGTTGCCTGTGAGCAGGAAGGTACGTGACCACCATCTGGTGGAGAAGTCCCGTCTACGGGATCATTTACCTCCCTCCCTGGTTTGATCTCCTCCTGCCAAGTGACTGTCCCTGAACTCAGCAATGGGCTCATAGTCTGGAACCAAAAGTCCTCTAGAATAACCCTGACAGTCTCACGGGCACATGCTCCCTGTCCCAGAAGCTCTCCAGCTGAGCTTCCCAACCCCCCAAAAAATGAATTATCTAGGTGATATGTCTGCATGTGCCATCTGCCCTTGGTACAAAATACCAGTCCTGTCACAGTTCAGCAAAGAGCTGCTCTTCTGCAGGGCTCCTCCTGCCTTTCTGGTTTACTGCTGGATTTTTTATCTGGAGGGAGAAAAGGGAGATGTTTCCAGTTTGGGAATGGGGCCTCAGCATTGGTTTAATTAGTTTTCCACATCCTGTTTATTTATTTTGCTTCTTGTTTTATGAGTAACCTCCAGAATTAGTGATAGCCATTTATGGATTTATTCAAATCTATGGACTTAATATAAAAATGTGCATTTAAGGTGCCAGCCTCTTACACCTAGCAAAAGAAATAAATAATTATACTATGGAGGTTACAAACCCATAGGCAGGGAAAGGCAGAGGAATTAATCTGAGACAGTGCAGAGGTAAAATGCCCTATGGAGGCATTTCTTTCCATTTATTTCTCTCCAATAGAGACTGTTAGCTTAGGCTAGACAAGTGGGTGTCTGAAGTCAGATGAGACAGAGCCTCAGCGAGGTGTTCTTACTTGTAGAAATTCACAGTTTCTATCCTCGTTGGAGCTGGTAAGAATTGCCACTATGAAGTTATTCCTTTCCAAGATTATTCTGCAGATAAATTCTTCTAAGTCATGACTTTGAGCAGAGTCATCCTATTTACTGAATCAAAACAAAATCCCATTAAAAAGGGGTTGTGATAGTTACCCAGGCGTATGCAGGGTGGCTCCTTGGCCTGTGCTGATGCCTACATCACGTAAGGATCTGCCGTGACTGAGCCTGCCATGAGCTGACAGAGCAAAGGGAGAGGGAGAGAGTTTATTTCCTTGCAGAATGTGGGGGATTGACTCCCACTGATGGCAACCTGGCAATGTGAAGTGATTCCGTGAAATCATGATCCAAGGCTGCACCCCGAGGTATTTGCAGGAAGGGTAGAGATGATGTTTAAGGATCCTGAGGTCTCTTGCCTGAATTCTGAATGCCTGCTTTGGCAGCTTCAAATTCATTAGAATCACTTTCATGTGGATTTGCATACTCATTTTAAGGACTATTTCTAATACCATGATTAAATAATCAATAGAAAAAGAAAACAACTCAAGTGTCCTCCAGACCGCATCTAGGATTCCTCGCTTAACAAGTGAGCATTGGGCTTCTCCGTGGCAGTAAAACAGATCTGCAACTTTTTTAATTGAAAAATAACCATTTGCATTTGAGGAAACCATTTTTCCTGTTCCAAGAGGCAAGAGGATATCCTGCATCCTCACAGCAGCGATTCTGATCCCTTCTGTCTGCTGACACAGTAACGATACATACAAGTGGCTTCCTCGCTGTGCAAAACAGAAAAGGAATTCCAGTAGAGCGTGCTGTGAGCCATCACGGAGAAGTGTGGAAGGAAGATGTTGGGGAGAAGAACATTTTGTATTGTTTATTTGTGGGTAACCTGTGCGTGATTAACCATGTGACTTGGTTCTTACTGGGTGAGATACAATACCCTATCAGCACAGGTTATTAAATTAAAATAAGGGAACCCTACGTGGGATTTGTGTTAAGCTCTCAACAATACAAAGAGAGCTTGCGGATTAATCGGCTGCTCTTCTGTACTCATTGTCTTCTTTTTTTTTTTTTTCCAGTCACTCCTACTTAGAGAAGTTTCTGACAGAACAGATGATGGAAAGAAGAGAAGATGTATGGCTTCCACTCATCTCCTATAGAAACTCACTAGTTACGGGTGGTGAAGATGATAGAATGTCTGTGAACAGCGGGAGCAGCAGCAGCAAAGCCTCTTCAGTGAGGAATAAGAAAGGACGACCACCGCTCCACAAAAAGAGAGTAGAAGGTTCGTAGGGTTTTAGGTTGCCTGGTAGAGGTATTTCTCATTTTGTCCATGTATTCTTAGGAGTCCTTATGGTTTATCAATTACTGCTGAAATACAGGATATATTCTCTATGTAGTAAAAACAAGACACTGTTCTGCAAATTCCTCTAAAGCTTGAACAGGTCTTTCTGGGAGGTGCCATTGTGAGTCCCTGTTCCTGTCTGCCTTCACTGGGATCTGCGGATTCAGTCCGAAGCAGCTGTTAATCAACAGGATGTTAGAGCAAACTCGAGGCAGAAATTCCTATATAGATCTGTATTTTGCAGGACCACTGGAGAACCCTTAAAAAGACCCTTTTTTTGTTTAAAAGGGTATTGATACCCAGTTTGTATTTACTCTTTTGTGACTTCAGGCATGTTCATGAGGAGTTTGGCTGTGATAGCCAATTTCTTACAAGATTGCATTTGTTCCTGGTTAATCCATATGATGTAGTGTGTACCTTTGTGAATATAAATTTAGAGTAGTTGTAATGTAAGTGGGATCTTTAAACTTCAGAGATTTTTCCAAGGTCAGTATCTACAACAGTAACTCCTCCGTGAGGAACCTAATGCAAATTTGCCTGAACCTACAGCAATTTCCCAAAATGTTCAGGCCCATTCTCCACCACAGTTTATGTCGAGCAGCACGTGTGCCAAGCCCTTCAGTTCCTTATTGCCAACCAAGAGTTTAGGTAGACAAAGTACCGCTTCCTTTCTTCAGATACTGTTTTGCTTCCTTTAGGATGCCATGATTTTCACAGAATTCAACTGCTGAGGGTTTTTTCTTTCCTCTTTTCACTATTTTAATTCTATTTTATCATATTCTACTAGTATCTCGTTATTTTTCCTAAGAAGTGTAGTAACATCTTTGCTTCCCTGTAGGGCAAGTCTCAGTCTCATGACGTAGTGTTTATGGCATTGTTGGCCTCGTGCTTTTTCGTGTTTTCCTCTTTCAATGGTCAGTAGAAGGGAGAAGTGACTTGCAATGCTTCCCATTTGAATATCCCCTTTCTTTGCAACAGCCGTGGTCTGGAATTTTCCACAAACATCACTGATTTTAAAATGGTGTAGGCCAAATACGTTAGTCAGGTATTTGTTCAGTTGCTGAAACGTACAGCCGTTTCCACCAGGAGATCATCCAGCTGCAATATAGACTCTGCCAGGACTCGCTGCGGGTCTGACAGGGTTCTGACATCTACAGAGGGTATGAGTGTCTGTTTACATTCTACCAACACCGTGTCATCAGAAGACACCCAGCATTTCTCTCACCTTAGGCAGAGTGGTCTAATGTCACTGTCACTGCACCCCACAATAGTATAAGCAGCTGGAAGGACACCACCTACTTAATTTTTGGATACTCCTTTCATGTGCAGCAGGTATTAACGATTGTGTTATGCCATAAATATGCTTCCTTTTGAAACCTGGAAAAATGAAAGCCAAGAAACCCTGGAGCCAGGTTGTCTGTATTTTTCATGTGAAGACATAGATTTCTGCCCAAGCGAGATTGTATTCCATATGTACCAATAATGAGCTTGTGAAATAATCAGAGATTAGATCCTCAGAAAGAAGTACTTACTGTTCACTCATCTGTCTAAACTGAGCTATGAAGAACCAGTCTTAGGAGCAAATTGCTGATGGTCTATATGTAATATGTACACAAGTCTTTGTTGTCTTTTTTATCTTTACATATTTTTGTAACTCTTCTAAAAATCCTATCTTTAATCTTAATCTGACAGTACAGTTACAAATTTGGAGCTCGCTCTCTGTCTGGGTTGGAGAACATTCCCTGTTGCTACTGAAAGTAAATCTGCTCTCTGACATTTCTTCACAATGCCTTAAGGAAATCAAACATAAATAGGATTTAAAAAAAAATTCCTAACGTAAAAAAGATGCAAAGATAAATTCAAGAATAAACAGGCAGCTTTTTAGACAACATTTATGGCCAAAGAGTAATAAAAGACATAGGAAAAAAATTAAGAGATCCACTGACATCCCCATCTACTTTGTCACCACACGTTTCTTCCTGTTAGTAAGTCTGTGATCCTATCTTCTCCTTTCTTGTCGTCTCCGTCTTTCATTTCCTCCAGAAACTTGTATTTATTTTTTTTCTACGTGTCCCCTGCCTTCGCCCTTGTCTGTTTTATCACATTCTCCTCATGTCCCCCTCTCTTTGCTCCCTCCTGCGGTCACCTTCCCATCTCCAGTCCTCCCTCCTGCTCTAAATAAACTGCCCCAATTTAAAGTTCACACCAGCCAGACCACTCCTCTTCTCTGAAATGCCCCCTCCGTACCCCGCTGAACTGCTTCTTACTGAAGTTTCTAAAGATCTGTGCTGGCCAGAGCCGGGGCTTTATCCTCCACCCTCATCTTAGTGTTGAACTGTAGCTTGTTTGCTGTATGCAGATGAGATTAACACTCTCATATTTAGATTGTAAACTCAGTAGTTGGGATTCTCTCTGTTGTATCTGTGCAAGGCACACGACAATGCAGGTAGTGCTGTAATACAATATTTGTTTGCAGTGTAGGGGGGTTTTGTTCGTTTGGTAAATATTTTTACTTTAAATTGTTGTTGGGAATAGCTGCTAGTAATCCTTGTAATCCTTCCTTAAAGGAACACAAAATCAGAGCTGAAAATTTTATCATTTTGAGTATTTATCCAGTTGAAAATCAAATTTGGAGGAGGTGCCGGAACTAAAATGAACCATATGGAAGTGTGTGAGTAGATGGGAGGGCTCTCGTTGCTCATGTACGGTGTTCGTTCAGTGAGTCCTGGAGGCAGAAACAGGGCACGTTATCAGAACTGCCTCGGTAATTTTAAACGTTCTTTTTTTCTAGATGAGAGTCTGGAAGGCTCGTGGCTGAACAGGAATGAAAACATCCATACTCCAGGGGCACTGCAAGCACCACAGCTCACCTCAACTGTCTTGCGAGAGAACACTAGACAAATGGGAGAGCAGATCCAGGAGCACGAGTCGGAGCAGGGATCTGAACAAGATTTTTTACACAAGTAAGTGTTGGAATTTCAATATCGAGTACAGTGAGGCAGTCAAAGGAGTTGTGTATTATTGATAGAGACAGTCTTAGTCTGTGGCTCCATATATGCAGGGTTTATTTGCAAAAACAACTGGAAACGTGTTGGCTCATAGCTCAGTAATACTTCCATTATTTTCACTTCCAGGAAAGACAGACTGTAATGAAATCGGGGTTAAAATTATCTCATAACGTAACTCTGTGATTATGGTAAATTTTCCTAGTGTTTGTGCACCCAGGTTGGATCGAACTGTTCTCTCACAGGCCCGTTAGATGTTCTCTTTCCTTTCCCTCTGCCCTATGGCATGGTACAGTTAAGGTTCTCCCAACATCCTGATTTCTTGTCAATTAACTCTTCAATCCAGTTCCAGCTGCTGAGCTAGTAATTCCTGTTTCTAGGGTAATTGCCTGCAGGCAATTTTATTTTGCCCTAAATTTATATGTACTTTTTGTCACTCAACTCCCATTTTATTACCTCCATTTAGAAGGGAAAAATGTTGGTTATTACCTGTCAGTAGTTATTTAAGAATAGAGAAATCTTCAGAGAATGCTATTATGTGTTATTGCTATTAATTTGAAGATACAGAATAACAGTATCTGGTTTGGAGACTATTTTTATAAATTTTATGGTCAAATGTACTGATCTGATTTATCTTAAAAAAAGCTGTATTATGCTGGCCAGATGACTTGGGTTTCTCCCAATGTAGTATAGTATAAAGTAGCCAAATTATGCCTCTTAGTTTTCCTCCAGCTTTTGTCTGTCATGTTTTTCTTGATACACGTACCCCAGCTTCCCAATTCTTCTTGAACTTGAACTCACCCTTCTTGATCTTAAACTTTATTGCTTCATCCTGCATTCTTTAATCATTGTATTTTCTAAATACAAATAATAACGGTCATTTTGCTTGGGGAGGTAACATGTTCTGCAGCCTCAAGTGACACAGGTATGCCAGCATGTACATTGAAGCTCTTAAAGTTTGCCCATTTGTGAGCATGGGCTCTCAAAAAATTTGAGCAACTTCTAAAGAAAAGTTCTCTTTTGAAGGCATAACCTCTCTCCTTGCTTGTGTGTAACAGGCACATAGCAGGGCAAAAGATACAACCTCAGTGGGATCCATTAATCAGTGCCCACCATGCACAATAGTCACAGCTCAGCTGGCTACAAATACCTAGTAATTTTTGGAGCACATACAGTATTTGGTGTTTCTATACATGAGTTAGCCAACTTTCTTTCCCCATGTTAACCATGTCACATCACCATGAGACAGGGCAAGGGTTCCACAGGCAAGCCTGGGCATGGATTTCCTCCCCTACACCATGCAGGTTGGCAGGCAGTCCCAGCTGGACACAAAGAGCCCCTGCTCACATCAGTCCCACAGCATCTTTTCACCTTAATCCCACAGAATGTGAGGTCTAAATTCGTGTCTCTTACTTGCCTTTCCAAGGTCAAGGATTTGCCTCTCAATCTCCTGCCTCCCCAGATGTTGCCATAACTTCTAGAGTATAAGGAAGATGTTGTTGCTCTCAGTTTCTCCTCATTTTTTTTCTACTCTGCAGTAAAAACAAAACAAAGAAAATTGAGGAAGCAGAACTTCATTTCTGATCTCACCTATCACTAAGCTAAATCTCTGCAAACACTGAATTAGTTACGGAATGTGGGACAGGTGCCTGTCACGGTGTTTCACTCCTGACCCCGATGAGCAGGCACTGCCTTAGGCTGTGGGAGAACCATCCCCTTTTCTCAGGGTGGGGGGAAGTTGAACCAGGCTCTTTGCCCTGGGCTTGAACCTCTGTTCCTCCCGTCTCAGGTTTACGCTGCGAGCAGAGACCCCAGACTTCGCTGCCCCTCAGCCCAGGAGAGCTAAAGCGTAAAATAAATGCAGAGCAGTCAGTTCCTGAACACAAGGGGTTAATCACATCCAGAAGAACACGTTGTTCTAGGTTGTTTTCACATGGGCTATCCCAGTTTATTATGTCCATCTTATTAGGACATAATACAATAAAAACTGGTGTTGCTCTTGAAGAACTGTACTTGACTTACTCCTATTTCCTTCTCTACAGTCCACAAATTATATCAAATGCGTTGCTGTCTACTACTGGATTTAGATGGTATTAAAATACAGCCTTGAAGGTAACATGTGGATATGATAACGGATGCTAAAGTTGATCAGGGTCTATATTTAAAAGCAATTTGGTTTTTGTGTTGTCTGACATTTTTATTTTAAGATACGTGTCCATTATGAATTTGGATGTATTCTTGCTCATGTTCTGAGAGACTGAGGTAGGATTTAATCGAATTTGAGAAGTGCTCCCACTTCAGGTGCCTGTCACACTAACAAATGAGCATTTTATGTAGCTGTTTTTATCGTAATGATTAATGGAAAAAATTTTTGTGCACATACAGTGAGAGGAGACAAGTTGTGGAAGGGAATCCAGAAGACGTGTGCGATGATGGATGTGATTTAAATATCTTAATCTGAAGCATGGCCAGACACAAAACTTGAGCAGACAGATACTGTCTAAAAACAGCCAACTCCAAATTGTCGGTGTTCTCAGTCATAATGCTGCTTTCTGTTCCTTAGTCCCCAGATGCAGATATCTTGGCTGGGCCAACAGAAGCTAGAAGATTTAAATCGAAAGGACAGGACAGGAATGAACTACATGAAAGGGAGGACTGGTGTAAGGCATGCAGTGTAAGTGTGCAGCTCTAGATCACAACCATTTCATACGACAATGCTGCGTCTTAAATGTTACCTTTTCTGGGTCATTGCCTGTGACATTTGTGACATTTTAACTGTTGTGAAGAAGCCAGAGTTACAGCTTTGTCACACTGGAATGGACACCAGGCCGTTTGGCCACTCTAGCCCAGCTCTGCCTCTAGCTGTGGCCATAAGCAGGTTCCAGGAGAACAGGGCAGCCCCGACATGGCACAAGGTCCCCTTATTCTCTTCCAGCCTTCAACCGTTTCCATTCAGGGGGCGTTCCATGATTTGTCTGTTCAGTAATTCCCCGTGAACTCTTCCAAGTTGTTGTCCGGTTTTCCCATGAACGTGTTCATGCCCCTTTCCTCCACATCCTCTTTTCCCGAGGTGTCCCACTGAGCAGCAGGTGGAGGGGACACACGAGGGTGACCACTGAGGGGTTCTGCTGTAGGAGGTGCTATGGGCTCTGGTGCCAATCCAGCTGAGGCCTCCAGCACATCCGTCAGGGTGGGCACCAGCGTCTCCAGCAGAGATCAGGTCCTCACTGCGTTAGGTCTGGTCTTGGATTCACTGCTGGCTTCCCAGGGATTTACCAGTGAGCCTGGCAAACAGCGTAACCCCTTTTTTGGAAAAGGGCAAGCAAACAACAGTCAGGTTATTGCCCTTTTCTTGTTAGGGACAAATTTAATTACTGTTTGTAATGATATTACCCGGGACTTCCTGCTTCAGCCTCTGCAGGTGCTAGGTCTGGTTTTACCTAAGATTTTCTCCCAGTTACTATTAAGAAAGTGGTGCTGGCTTTATTCTCAGCACAAGGCTTTATGTGAAAGCATTAAAGGATAGGACTTGTGCATTCTTTTTAATGACAAAGATCACAGTTGGGAAATATAAATGCCTGGAAATGACTTTTTCTTTCTCTTTCTTTAATCAGACGAGGTCTAATGGAAGATGACGCTGAGCCCATCTTTGAAGATGTAATGATGTCCTCACGAGGTCAGCTAGAGGATATGAACGAAGAATTTGAGGACACAATGGTCATTGATCTGGTCAGTAAATCTTATTAATGCCAAGTTTAAAATGGATGAAGGATAATTTAAAAGGAATTTTAGAAGCATGGACAAAAATTTCAAAAATGTTGAGGCTGAGTTCCTTTTGTCTGGGCATTGAAGAGCAGAAATGATCCGAATACCCCTTAGAACCTACAAGTGCACGCTCAGGCCCAGTTGGTTTTGTTCCTGGAAACACGAGGAGCGTTGCTTGGCGCTCTTACACCTCACCAATATTCCGGACTCGGGCAGTAGCAAGGGCCTGAAGCACCATCGTGCACCTGGGCCTTGACACCCTGTGAGACCCAGGTTATGATTTACAGCACAGCGGGTGTTTCAGTGCGGGTTCCTCTGACGGGCGCTGAAGAAGGCGCTGCTCTGACTGACCGGGCAGTCACCAAGGGCAGGGACAGCACTGCTGGGGGTGGAGGTGGCCTCAGGAAGTACAAATGGACTCTCAAATCCAGCAACAGTGTTTGATTCCAGTTGTTAGTTGACATTATGAAGGGTTTGGTAACAGTATGGTCTAAAGGTATTCTCTAGCTGTTGTTTCCCCTCTGCCATTGTCACAGTCACCACTAACTCTTCTGGTGACACGGCTCTTTCTGCAGCCACACCGTGGTCAAACCGATAGAGCCACCTTGGTGCTCTTTTTGTGTTTCCTGGCTGGTTTGGTTTCTGGGAGGTGGGGTGGATCAGGGGGTCCTTAATCCAGGTCTGGTTGGTTTAGAGCCACAGAGCGAGCTGTGCTGGCAGTGCAGAAGGGAGAGCAGGCGGTGGGTGGGCGTGAGGTGGTACCTTATGCTGGAATTGCTCCCAAACAGGTCCTATCATCAGATGGCAACCTCAGGTCCTTTTTTCATGGTAATGTACTGACCACGGGCAGCACTTCCTTAGCAGAGGTTAGAACCTTACTGGCCTCTCCATTGGGAATGAACACTTTCCTGGTAAAAAGGATCAGTTCGCGTTACACACTTCAGTGGTTTTACACTTTCCTAGTGCTCCTTTCACATCCAAACAATAGGCATAGGTTACTTCAGGACTAGACTATAATGTCTTAGAAAGAAAATTTAGGCAGTAATTCAGTTGCTGCTGCTGAATACTGAGGTTATTACTGGCATTCAGATGATTATTGATAAGTAAAATCTCTCTTTTCCTGGTAACCCAAAGCAAGGAAATGAAGGAATTGAGGAAGCCAGTGCAGCTCATGTTTACTCTGATGTTCCCAGGGAAGGACAACACAGAGGGTTTAATCCTCAGAAACAGTATGAAATCTTAAGTACCTTTGTTGGTTTTTCTCTAAATCCATTTTTTGATTGTGCCAGAGCTGAAGTTTCACCATCACCTTAAAAGCATAAAGACAGTTAAAAGACAGTTTTTATGCCATCTGGCCTACAGTCCTAATATCAGAGCATCGTTAAGTCAGCGGGAGCCTCAAGGAAGCCTTTAGCTATAAGCACAGGCTTAAAATTACTTTAGAATCCATTCGTTTTTACGCCATTCCTTAAACAAAATGTGAATTTAGAAAGTGTTCCCTTATGCAAGGGGTTTTTTTATGAAAAATCCAAGCAAAGCTGCTTTGTAAAGACCAGGTGACAGTGTCAGTCCCCAGCAGGGGTAGAGCCACGCGAGTCCTTTGTACCTGGTGAGCGATGGGATGTTCTGAAATGTCCAACTCCTCTTTTCAGCCACCTTCGAGAAACCGGCGAGAGCGGGCTGAGCTGAGGCCAGACTTCTTTGACTCCGCAGCTATCATTGAGGACGATTCAGTAAGGCTTTACTCCTATCCATTGCTCTTTATCTGAGGTTCTTTTTGATGATCGTTCCACCTGATTAATTCCCGTCTTTTAAATGATTTTTCCAGGGATTTGGAATGCCAATGTTCTGAAGTCTGGTGAAGACGTTTTACAAATTTGGAACTCTATTGTTTAGAGCTAGAGGCCTATATACTGTGATAGCTTGTATGAAAAAAAACACATTTTTGATGTGATACGGTTTGATTTTTAACCAAATGATTGAGGTCAATCCCTTTTCGTAGTGACAGAAAGAAGAGGAACTTCTTAATGACACAAAGGAATGTTGGCCAATCAGTCACCTCAGAAGGGCTGACCTAAAAAATCATTTGTATCCCTGTTCTTGACTGTCCTAATACAGATTTTTTTTTTTCCTGGATGAGAAGGAAGTTTTAAATTGTTAAGACAGCTGTCAAAATAAACACTGTTCTACATACGTTTTCTGAAAACAACATTGAGTGAAAACAGAACTTTTTAACTTTATTTTTCTGCTGTACAATTTAAAACAGTTTTAACATTTGCCTTTTTATGTTTTAAAAGCTAGCCATTTTTATTAAACCTATGCCTATCAGCCATTGACTAGCAATGATGCTATAAGCAGGTCATTCTGGCTACAGAAAAGTGTTTTTGAACACACTGGATTTGATTAACATTATGGTACGCTTATATCCTCTCATAGGCATTGAGAAGAACACTCTTATAGAAGAGGTTAGAATTCTAATGACGTGCATCTCTGCCAAAAAATTTCAGATTCTGATATGATAAACCCAGATTTTATACTCTTGAGAAGATTTATTTTTATTTATAATGGGACATAAAGTAAGAGATGTCCATGAAGCCACTTTTCCAACAGACGCTGTGTAACATTCATTTTATATAGCACATGGGGACACAAAAACAGTAAATTTTCTATTGGTACTTGCTCTGTGCATTTTTAGCAACTTATACCAGCAAATAAAGTATTCTCAGTAAAACACACAAATGGTTCTCAAGTAATCACTTTGCTGTTTTTACTACCTACGTCAAGCCCTGCCAACCCAAGGTACATAAACAGCAACTTTCCTAGTTAAAAAAAAAAAAGTAGTCAAGGGTGGGGGAAAGGAATCATTTTAGCATACTAAAAGCAATTTTAACTGTACCATAAAAAAAAAAAAAATCTACTTTCCATGCCGTAAATACCCTTTTGCGCTATTTTTGTAAATTAATTTTGCCAGTTAGAAGTACTGTATGTGCTGCATAGAAATTTGTGCTTAGATGGTGAAGTTCTTAAGCTTACAATGGAATACAGCTACATTTTCAGTGTTAACTGTGCATATTGAGAGTAATTCTTTGGAGAAAAAAATAAGATTTTTCAAAAAAGTTAAAAACATCAAAAAAAAGCCAAAAAACCCAAAACATTCTCAGCTAATTCATTGTAATAAGAGATTTTTCAATGTCTTCAATAATTTGGAATTTCATTATGCTTCGATTTTATGACTCTGCCTAGTAGCTGCTCCTTAGTTAAAACTGGCCCCGGTATCAGAGGTGCTGGCCATCCACAACTCCCACTGACTCCAGTGTCTCTAAGAATCAGCCCCCAAAAATGTTAATCTTCCTTTCTGCGTTCTAATATTAGCTTTTGAGATACAAAGCAGATTGACCCACTTGGAGCACAGCAGTTTTAGAGGTGCTTTTCTTTTTTTTTAGCAACTGCAAAATAATCATGGAGCTTTTTTCTGTTACGAGCTTGTTGAAAAGCAAAACAACTTTTAATGCCCAGTCCTGACTTGCTGGGAGGGAAAAGAATCTTAATTTTAAAAACAAACCAGCATTTCACTCAGCTGAGGTTTGTTTCTTACAGTTCTCAGATATGGTTGCCAAAAATGTTTGACGAGGTAATTCAGCCATTCCTCAGATGTTGGTTGGGTAACGAATAGAAGCCGAGAAGTAGCTGGAATTTTACAAATTACCGTTCCCTCCCTTTCTCTTCTGTCCACCCCAGAAGTAAAGAGGGGTGGGCAGGAATGGCTGCATTAAATTGTCACCAGGATAACTCTGTGAGCATAGTAGCATAATAAATGCTGCCTGGTTTGAGTCATAGTCTCAGACGAACCTTGTGCTTCACAGTCCTCTGTGTGGAAAACTGATTCCTAATTTAACATTGTAGAATACTGTATAACAAACATTTATTATCACGGTACCTGCAATGGGTTTCCAGTTCAGTTTGCAGTCAATAGGTTTTTTGTATTATGAGTGTCTCCTTGATTGGTTTTGCTAGTAATTCTGTAAATTGTACATTTACAATATGAGGTTTTTTTTTTCCTTTTGTACAATTTAAAACTGATGCTTCACCTTTCATTTAATAAACTATTCAAAATCATGAGTATGATGAGCACCCTCTTCACTATAACTTTGTTTTAAATGCTCGTTTGGGCCATCACATCTTGTCATCCCATTTATAGGGACCAAAGGGAATACCGAAAGGTGATTCCCACGTAGCCCAGGCTCAACAGCCAGATTCCAATTTATTTTTTTACCTCCACTGTGGTGTATTTTGGGGTTTTTGGTTGATCTGGGGGGTTTTATTGTGAGATTGCTGTTAACCTGGTAAGTCACCACCTACGTTGGGAGAGCTGCATCGTTAAAAGTTTTAATTGTTTGAACTGTCATAAATTTTGAGAAAAAAACTTCACTCTCCTGCCCTTGCTCATCTGAAGTGAACTGGACCCCGTGGGAAGAAATGGAAGTGGTAAAGGCTTGGAAGGTCCAACAACCAGCTGGGCTAAACCAAGTTTTACAGATCCTAAAAGGAAACGTCCTCTTGTTATTCCCACGTCTCAAGAGAGAAAGGAGCTATTTCTGTCCAACCCACAAATGATTTCATCTGTTAGCGCTAAAGAAAACTGACTTATTTGTCATCTGGCCCACTTCGTAAAGGAAAATCATCTGAGTCAGAAAAAAGAGCAAGATGCAGGAGGTGAGGAACAGGGATGTTATTCAAGGACTGAACTGCTCTCTAGGACTGCTCCTGAGACACAGACTGAACACTGAATTTCCACACACTTGTAAGTTACGCTCCCTCCTGCTGCGCTGTGAAACACAGTAAGTAACTTGTCAGACCTCTAAGTTTTAGGGCTGCTCTCTGTTGGAAGGATTTTATTTTCTATCTATTGTTTCTGCAGGTGACTGGAATTCAAGAGAATCTTGAGCTTTCCAGTGTGTCTCCAAAGCGTTGTGCTGGTGGAGCGACTGACTGCTTGGAAATGGAGGCTATAAACACCAAATTCTTGTGCTGACAAGGGACAGAAGAGAGGATGATGACTATAGAACTAACAAGGTTAGGAAACAATTAAGAAAGGTTGTACTTTTTCTATAGTGACAATGACAATCAAGTTTCTCAGTGTCTCCTCCTGACTCTAGACATGCTGAAGAAACAGCTTTTGCCTCTGAACTTGGGACAAGCACCAGCCGTTCCACCAGTGACTGATTACCTTTGAAAAAATCCTCTTGGTCCTTACAAACTCATACAAACTCCGACTACATCTTTTCTCACAACTAAGAACTCACTTTGTGAGTAATATAATAACATAAGTGAGTAACATAATAACATTTCCTTTACCTTCCCTTGCTGTTGCAGCCAGCTGTGTTCCCTGGGGCAGTACAGGCACCTGCTCAGAGAAAGCTTCTGCTGAGAGACAGCCAGGTACGTTGATGCAGCTATACCTTAAATGTGCCCCTGGCCAGGATAGAGTATAACCTGAGTGCATTGCCTCCAGCTATTACAGAAACCTGGGGAGTTTCAACCAACCTTGTACTTGAAATCTCCTTCTGGACGATGTTTTCAGATCTCTGTTTGTTTCCCCCTCACTTACAGGCTCCACACTCCACGGCTGGACTCGCTAGGACACCGGCTGCACCTACTTGGGAAGAGACACTACCTGGAAAGTCACCATCTTACCTTTCTTCCACCTCAGGCACGTGCTTTGGGAGCGAACAGCAGCAGCTGCGGTGTGCAGGTAGGGTAGTTCCCGGTCTTGTAATGTAATGTCATTAATAACTGAGGTCACTTACAACAGACAGGTCACTATGGGACTTCACGTGCTTGGCAGCTCCTTGCAGTAGTGCTAAACGTGAGAGAGGCTGTTACTCACTACCTTCTGGGGCTGTAGTTAAAATGCAGCTTCTAATGAGCAGAGTGAGCACGGGGCCCGAGGCTGATCAGCAGTAACATCTGCTGCAGTGGTTCCTGGCAAGTCTGGCAAATAACAATAGAAAAAATTAGGCTGGAAGAAGACTCTGGAGGTCTCCATTTCAACCCTCTGCTGAGGGAGAAAAGTCCCCCACGCTCAGGGAGAAGAGTTTTTATGTCCCACCAGAATTGTTCTTTTTCCAATTTGGGTGCATGGTCTCTTTGGGTGCATGGTCTCTTGTCCTTCAAGAGGAGCCGGGCTCCACCTTTATCCCACCAGTGCCCACAGCCTGGAGGTCACCGATACCAACCTGAGACCTGGTGTCGCTGCAGCCAGCGCATAGAAGTTGCAGCTGGGGACAGTCTGGCAGAGGAACAGAACAGGTTAGTCTGATATCAGCAAAGCCTGGACTCCAGTGCACTGAAATCCAAGCCCAGGAATGAAGGAACCAAGGGAGCATCTGACCTTGAGCAATCAGTAACAGCTCACCTGCGGCCGGCACTGCAGGTTTTGTTGATTGGTAACCCACCAAAAAGGGTTTATAGAGATGAACTGATAAGACCCCAAAGTGTATGAGATACGTACTATGATTTATTAATGGTCATTAGCAAAATCAAAATGAAAAGAAATATTGCAGAGTGGACCTCCACTTAAACAGAGAGTATGTGTCTTCCAGCACGGCCAAGCCCCTCTGGCACTCACAGCGGGATATTGGCGTGTTTCTTCCAGGGACTGGACTGGGTTTTACTGGCCAGCACCTCCAGGTCATGGCAGATGCGCAGGCGGGTGGTCGAAGGTTGGATGATATCATCAACAAACCCTGGAAAAAAACAAAGGAAAAACACCCCATGCCAACCATGAAGCGTTTGCCCCTCGGCCTTCTATAACCTAGGCTGTAATATACATTAGTGAAATCAAAAGAAAATTTGGAATAAACAGTTCACAAGTTAGAAATTAACAAAAAAATTTAAAATAGCCTGAAAAAGAAATATTCCCACGTCAACGGTTTGTAAATTTGAAACATTTGCTTTCTTAATTTTTGCAAAAGTTAGCAAACCAAAAACGTTAAGGAGGAAGCTTTACTCAAGTGAGTACTGCACCTGTTACTGCAGTTTTAGAGATACCATCTCCTTCCATCTCCTACCATTAGTCTGATTTAAAGATTGAGACGTGTTGATTAGAAGAGACATCCCTTGACTTTGCACGTGCAGGAGTCTGGGTTTTTTTTCTGGCTCAAACAGCAATAAGAGATACTCTGCTGCAAAACCAGAGGGAGCAATACTGTATATATTGGTTGTGGCGGAAAACAGCTTGGCTGAGTCTTTTCCCAGCTCTGTAGCACTATTAGAGGAATTTAAATGAAGTACAAACCAATTAACAGAGTAAGCCAGCAAGGCTGGAAACAGAGAGAGCTGATTCCAGAGTCTACAGAACCACCTTCTAGAGTACAGGGAATGCTTCAAAGCTAGAAGTAAAACTTGGAAGTAAGAACAGTTGAAAAACTTACTCCAAAGACTCCCGGGGAACATCACTGAACTGAACTGGACTCTGACCCTTTCCTAAGGCCACTGGTCTGCATCTAGAACTGTCAGATAGATCATCAAAGCTCCTGTACTTTTAAGGAAAAGGCTGAGTTTTGAGTTGCTTTCTAATATCTACAAAATGGAAAAGTATGCCTTTCAGAGCAGTCCCCACATCTCACCAGTCTCTTTCCAACTGAGGATGTGTTTTATGTCCAGATTTGTTTTTTCTTCACGTGCAGAAGCTATGATTAGGCATCACCGAATAGCTACAAATTTATCCATGTGCAACAGCAAACACGAAGAGGGGACACAGTGTGTGAGATAACTGTACCTCTCATGGCGGCAGGAAAGGGGTTTGCGAACTTCTCCACGTATTCAGCCTCTGCATCTGCCTCTTTTCCTCTGAAGATGATCTGGACAGCACCCTAGAAAGATACATTCTCCAGGTCAGTGAAGTAATTCAGCCGTTCAGAGAAAATACCCATTGTCTTCACCTTGCTAGGCCACCTCTGGGCCACTGTAAATTAGACGCTGATGGCCACTGCACCCCCATGAGAGTCAGCTGGGATTTACCTTTGCGCCCATCACGGCCACCTCCGCAGTAGGCCAGGCGTAATTTGCATCTCCTCTTAAGTGCTTTGAACTCATCACATCATAGGCACCCCCATAGGCCTGGAACACAAAAAAAGGGATTAATTAGTGCAGAGTGACCTCAACAATAGCCTATATTCCTCTTGCAGCTTTTACTATTCCAAAGACAATCAAGTGGCGCTAAATTTGACCCGAAAGAGCATGAATGTCTCCATTTTGCTACAACAATCTCCTAAGACTAGGCATCTCTTCAACTAGAACCACGGAAGAGCAAGGAAAGGGGCTACTGGTATCTAAGACCATTCTTGATGGCAGACAAGAGGCATGGACGTATACCTGGAACAGCAGGCCTCACCCTGCACCGTGCACGTGCGCACACACCAACCCCTCGGCGTGGTTGTGGCCGGGGAGTGCAGCACTGGGACTGCGCAGTGCTCCAGGCTGGTGCTGGGAGCCGTCCAGCCAGCAGCGATGGACAGAGACTGCAGAGCTAACTGCAGTGCTGCCCCTCTCAAGGCGCTACTGAGAACTAGAGCAAGGCTGCAAATCTGGGAAGTAAAGGATGGTGACAGATGAAAAATCAGAAAAGGCAAAGGGACAGAAAGAAGGGAAAGTTCTTTTGTTCTTTTTGGCCTAAGTCAAAAGCCCATCAGAAAAGGGGAGCAAGGAAAAAGCTAAGCCTCTTAAGACCCAGAAGATCCCCAGAGCTTATGGCAGCGTGGTGTCGCGTACCTTATAGAGAAAGAGAAAGGAAGAAAAGTAAGTAGACTATAGCAAAAGCATGTGGAAGAAGAGAAACCACACGATGGTTAAATCTGCAGACACAGCAGAAGAAAGATACAATCAGCACTGGTTTTGGACAAGGAGACTGAAGTGGCAAGAACAGAGGAAGATGATTTGCTGTGTGCAGACAGATGGCACGTGCTCAGTGAGATGAGCTGGGTGACAGAGGACAAATACTTGACTGAAGGCCTTCCAGGAAGAAAGCAAAGAGCAGAAACGTGTCTTCGGAGGAGCACGGAGACACGGAGACAAAAGGAACGAAGGAACAGCCTGAGAATAGAAGAAACGGCCTGTTGTAACCTGGCGTGAAGAGGTGTTACCAGATGGGACAGAGATGTGACAAGGACAGAAAGCAGAAGTAAGACAGATGGACAAAGCTTCGCGTAACTAAAGTTGCTACTAGTGAAAACAGGAACTCTAGAAGAACAAGAATGGTGCCAACTTACCTTTCTGGTGATGACGGTAATTTTAGGCACAGTTGCTTCTGCAAAGGCAAACAGTAGTTTTGCACCATGACGTATGATCCCACCATACTCCTGAGCTGTACCTACAAGTGACAAACAATTCTTTTCATTCCAGGGAATTCACAAAAAAAAAAACATATGCAGTTGGGTAATTGCCATCATCCATTACCGGCAGCAAACCTAACAACAACCAGAGCCGTGTCAATGTCCAGGAGAAGGGAATATCCAGGCACTGTTCTCCAGAAGATGCTGAGCAACCCTACGAAAAATCTCTCACACAGCATGTGTTTGTATATAAGGTCACAGAATCAGAATACTCACCAGATGGTCTCTTCTTAGGAACAAAATGCAGTTACATCATTCCCAAGACTCCAAATGTGACTAGCAGTGAAAAACACAACCTAGATTTGCTCCCTCAGAAACCCACTCTTCCAAAACCCCTTTTTTCTAGACCACACTGAAAGGCAGCTTGGCTGCCATGCCAAACACCTATCCTGGTCTTCCTCCAAGCAACCCCAAGATGATAAAACCTTAAAAGACAGAGCATAAGTTCCTCTATTAGGATTCTCGCAGCAGGTGTTTCTGGAGAATGGCAGCAGATATGAACACACGTGGTGCACATTCTAGAGTGTTCACCACAGCTCTGTCCTAAACACAGGCCTCGCTTTCCGACTCGCGCTTGGAAATGGCAATCCCATCTACTTTTATTTCTAGGATTTCTGATTTTCAGACCGCTAGATATAACTCTACAATTACTTTCTAGCAGTTTATTCACCTACTGACTTTTGCTTTCAGCACCTGAGGTAACCTCTTAGAATGCTTTGGGATCTTTGTAATGGACGATTAATTTATTGGGTTTTTTTAATGTAATAGTTTAAGTAAAAATTCTCTTGTGAGATTTTCTTTTTTAATAACTTACTTGGTAGCCTGTTTGGTGGTTTCACTTTAATGCTTCCCCTCAAGTGTAATTGGAGTGTCTAATAATTTATGCCTACGCTTACAACTGTCTGCGCTCAACTGCAATTTCACTTTTGGTTCTTGTGTTTCCCTCCAGAGAGCGGGACTTGCCAAGCCTGCAGAACCTTCCCAGCAGCACAAGTGGGAACAGCCACCTCTTCTTGTCCCAAGCAGCAGCCTGACCACAGCTGGGATGCTCAGCACAGACGCAGAAGCCGGGCAGCACTCACAGACCCTGTGATCTAGTCACAGCCTTGGTTTCTAAGTCATGCTTAGAACAGAGCAGGCTGTCACTTAAAAATGCTTCAAGTTTAAGCTCAATGGAACTGGTTTTGAACTATTTACACTGTCATCCATGACCAATTAACATAAACTCTTTTCTAGCCATAGATTCAGGCTCAAACTTGTCCTAAATGTATGCTTTTATCGAGCTATAGGGTATTGAATGTCTGAAATGTCATCTGTCTCTGTGCACAGCTGTTACGTTGGGGGCTACTGAAAGTATTTGGGTGACTAACGCTGAGAGATGTTTTGCACACCTCTGTGACCCGCTGTGATGGATTCTTTCTTCTTCTCTACTGAACAGGGAGAGGAGGTGACCCACCACCCTTGGAATTTTTTACTTAAACTGAAATTTGTAATGCTAATGTACTAATCTTACCAAACTCCTTAAAATACAACAGATTAAGATCGGTATCAAGTCTCAGATCTCTTTATCTTTCTCTACTTTTATTTATCTTCCATCTACCTGCTTTCAAACCAACATGCCACTGTGCAATATTAAGTCACTACTTTTTATCGGCTCTATGGAAATAGCTTTGTTCTTGGCTTCTGAGCAACTGTTCAAATGTGGATTCCTGTAGTGGCCCCTGAAGTGAACTAAGCTGCGGCTGGGAGTGTCAGCCAAGGAGGGTGGCTCTAGAGCAGGAGAGAAAGGGAAGAAGGTGGTTCCCTTAACGCCTTCTGTATGGCCTCATTGTTAGAACAGGCAAAATACATTGTATTGGAGAAAGAACTGGAATGTTGACCAGTGACATTTTGATGCTTTCAGTATCTGTAGAGGCCTTGAGGTAAACCTTGTTTTATACAACAGTTTTAACCTTATAGTCAATTGTATTGAAGATTTAGCGTGTTTATCAGTATAACATTTATATTCCTCTCTCAACCTGTTTTCTAACAGATCATTTTAACATAAACTGCTCATATAGCCCATGCTGAAAATAGTCTCGTCTCAGACCTTTCCTTACTGATTTGCTTAAAGCTTCTAAATCACGGGCATGTCCCATACCATTTATGATACGGGCAGCATCTTCAGGGAATGCAGGTTTTTTCTCTTGGACAGGCCACAGTCAGAGCTTTGCAATTCTGCTGGAATTCCAGCCAGGACATAGCTTTCCAGAGCGCGATATACCCACACTCATCCCTGGCAAACTGGTCATCCCAGTGTCTCCATCAGGCTGCTAAGCACAGTTTCTGTCCCCAAAAGTGTGATTTTAAAACTTAGCTTATTTAAGTCTACTACAGTAAAGGTCTTCTCACAGAGTTTTTAAAATGGATTTTTCACACCACCACCACTGTGTCATGAGCTGACATATAACGGCAAGACATACCTGGCAAAAATCCAGGAACATCCACAAAAGTAATCAGTGGTATGTTGAAAGCGTCACAGAAGCGAACAAAGCGGGCTCCTTTCACAGAAGAATTTATGTCTAAGCACCCTAAAGTTAGAAAAACAGGTGTCAACAATTCCAGTGATCTGCTAATGGCAGTAATTCAAGGCAACCTCAAAATCACACTCTATTTTAGCTGTATTGTCTTCTTAAAACAAAAGCAAAGCTTATCTGGAGATAACGCAGAGAGAATTTGCAATGGTTTTGCTGGCTTAGAACTGAGGTAAGAGCACAAGCTACATTCAACAGGCACTCAGTCCGCTTTTGACAGCTGTGTGTAGAGACATTCTATCATAAAAAGCAGCAGTTTAAATTCATTATTTTCTCATAATTTAAAATATTTTTCTGGTATTTTCTCTCTATTGATATTTTTCAAATCAGTCATATTGAAAGACTACAGAATTCTCTATTTAAAAAAAAGTAATTCAATGATCCAGTAATATTTTGAGAAAGATGAGCATTTTTCATGAACACACTGCCAACGTATTTCTGTTCTATTTCAGTGCCATTTAGAATTTTATCGTGTGCTACTGTATTAAACCAAAACACATTTTGTATAATAGCATCTATGTGAAACATTAAAAATGTTTGTTACAACTGAGAATATCAAATGAAGACTAAAGCAATATTAAAACCTGCTGACCGTCTGGTATCTTGATAGTCATATCTGGTAAAGATTACAAAAGAATAAAACATCATACCGGATCATCTCATTTTCCCAAGCAAAAAGGCACAACAATTAAAAATAAGGAGCAAAACAAAGGTCCGGTTTGGTGAAAGTCACTTCAGAAATTACCTGATTAAGCAGAGAAAGCAAAATCCCTTAACAGTTAAAAAAGATGTTGTACCTTCATATCTAAATTATTTGAGGTCAAGAGCCCCACACTTGTGTGTCTGAAAGCTTTGCAGTGTACTAGCTATAGCAAGTTGACCAAAACAAAAACAAAACCCGAAAGTTACCTCATTCTACAGAAGAGTTTTAACTATTTTAATGCTATGGCAGTAATTAGGCAGTTTCCATATTATGGTTAATCCAGTTAATTGTAGGCTGCTGCCAAATCAGCGGTGGTCTTCTACCCACCCTGTTTATGGGTTCCTATCGCTCGTGCTGCATCCATCAGTCATTTAATTACCTGTGAGCAAGATCTCCTTGTTGATCCACCAAAGAAATTAACTGGTTTTCTTAGTTTTAATGTGATGCAAAATATAAACAATTCATCTCAGAGCCAGATAGCCTTACAAAGTGTGGGGGGAAAAAAAAAAAAAGACAGACAAAACAGAGAGGAAGCACAAACTCTAACCTGATGCTACTTTGGGTTGGTTGCCCACTATCCCAACGGTTCGTCCGTTCATCCTGGCAAATCCAACAACAATGTTTCTGGCGTAGGCAGGCATGATCTCAAAGAATTCCCTTTCGTCGGCAATCTGCAAGGGTGAGAGGTAGGCAGAGCCCTTATGAAGTCAGATATATATATATATTTATATTGACAGGCAAACAAATAAAAAATAAGCCCAAAATTTCAGATGTTAGGGAACTTCTTTCTCACAACTTAATTCTTGGCAGGCTACACTTTCAAAGAACAATTTCCAGTGATGAAAAGCAAACAGTACTTCAGGGAGCTCAGAAATTCTCCATGACACGTTTAATATTTACTCGTTTCTTTGCAAATTCAGAGCACTTCATTAAGAGAGGCCAACACCATGTGCTGTGCTGTGCACGTGTCCCCACTGTCACTGGATACAGTAGAGGATGGAGAAACCCTTTTATCTGCAGTAGAGGAAAACGCATGTGACATCAAACATCTCTCTCTGGACCCACCATTCCTTGGTAGCTGCGCTTCTCTCTGGGGCTGAAGTCACTCCGCAAAGTGACATCCACCGGTGTATAAAGCAGTTATCAAAATTCACACGTTCAAAAGAGATCATAATTATACATGGAGCAGTAGCGACACCTATACATGGCTGCCTGGTGTTTTCTACTAAAATTCCTGGTTTTCAACTGTTCATAACAACTTTGCCTTGACATACTGCAGTTCGCCAGTCATTTCTGAGATGAAGGCAGATGAAAAGTTGTGAAAAATATAAGTATTATTAAAGTAATTTTCTTTCCTTAGTGCTTCTCAAAGTCCATGAAAGGGTTTGGTTTTTTTCCTAATTCACTTAAGATGTTTTTTTAAATGCCACCTTTTAACTTGGAACAGGTAGCAGAAATTCAAAATTGGAGAATCCAGAGATTAAAAACATGGAGCTTGCTTTCTCCACTAAGATGAGTCTAAATGCAGCCAGCTGCAAACTGAAACGTGTTGGCTGAATGAAATAGCAAAAAGGGAGACATTTGTAAAGGTCCTACAAACACAGCTGAGCTTCCTCCCCCCTCATTCGTACGTGCCGCGGGTGGCAGGGAGTTATTGTCAGCTTCGTCATCCGCCTCAGAACCCTGGCTCATCTCCCTCTCAACACCTGAGTGGTGGAAGCAGCAGCTGGAAATGTTAATATTCAAAATTCAGACTCCTGGGGTGCTCTAGAGGGGGCTGTAACAGTTTTCTGTGATAAAAGTTACAACAATATTCTCTGTCCAAGCATTTGTAATGTATTAAGTTGTTAAAACTGGAAAAGTGAATCACTCAGAGTTACGGCAAGAGAATTACCAGCATTGCCTACACTGCTTTAATAAAACCTCCAGTATTTATACATTGCAATACTGCCTTTCAGGTTTTTAAAAAAATAGCCCAATGTTTCCTTCCCTGCCACCCTCCCAGATCTGCCTCCTTAATGAAACTTTCACATTGCAGTATCCAAGCTTCTGTGTGCTTGACTTGTAATTAAACATATATATATATTCTCATACTGTCTGTGTACATAACTGTCTCTTAGAATAAATAGAGAAAGGTAAATTTTTGCATACACTCTAGTATTTTATAAACAAGTGACCAAATTCAAGACAGTAATAACAAGGTGCAGGGAGGAGGGCACGCAATAGAACTAAAGATAAGAAGGAGGGGATTTTGACCCCAGAGAGAAAACTGAATTACAGCATCCTTCATCTGTACAGTTATGCACTCAGTATATGATGTTTCCTCAAAACAAGTCTTAGGATTCCTTTCACCTGCTAAAATCTTTTTGTCCTACAGCTTTTGTTGTCCCTTCATTCATGGCTATTATGCAGGTAAAAATAGTAAAAAAATAAAAAATCTCTTCAGTACCATTCTATTAGTTTCTTCCAATTATTTCCACACAGAACATTGGTATTAATCACAGACTTACGGAGTGTATGATATCCAGCATATCGTAGGCTTTAGTAGATTCAATGGGGACAACCGTGTCCAGCTCAGGAACCAAACGGTCACTGCAGAAAGTAACCAAGTGTGAGCAACGGTATTTACAGATCAACTGAACACCAAGATCAAAATCTCAGGTAACCAATGCCACCTCTCTGAGACTTCATGGAAACTGCTTCTCAAATACGGGAAAAAGAAATGGACCTCTTCCTCTCAGCAGTTGTGCCTCAGGCCATTGAGTCCTCGCACACCACAGGACAGAAGCCTGACAGATCTCTTCCCAAAGGAGGCATCCCTCCACAGGCACCTCTGCTTATGAAACTATCTCCTGGAAATGCTGGCTCCTCTTTGACTAGAAGAGCCCAAGGTTACCCCTGGAGAGTATGAGCAGGGAACTCGAGAGGCAGGCCAGTGCTAGCCACGGGGGTCTGCAGGGGACACTGCGCTGGGGCACAAGTCAGCAGTGAGGAAAAGGATTTGGTAGAACAAGTGTCAAGCAGCAGAAGAGCCTGCTTAGCCAGGAGCTCCAGTCCTTACAGCTGGACTGGAAAAATGGTTTCTCCCAACAGCAGAGCAAGGTTTCCAATCATGTATCTGGATCTACAGCACATTTACAGCTCTGACCAGCTCACAGAATCATAGAACGGTTTGGGTTGGAAGGGACCTTAAAGATCATCGAGTTCCAACCCCCCTGCCCTGGGCAGGGACACCTCCCACCAGACCAGGTTGCTCAAAGCCTCATCCAGCCTGGTCTCGAACACCTCCAGGGATGGGGCAGCCACAGCTTCTCTGAGCAACATGAGCCCAGTGTCTCACCACCCTCACAGCAAAGAAGTTCTTTCTGGTATCTAATCTAAATCTTCCCTCTTTCCATTTAAACCCATTACCCCTCATCCTGTCACTACACTCCCTGACAGAGTCCCTCCCCATCTCTCCTGTAGCCCCTTCAGTACTGGAAGGCCATTATAAAGTCTCCCAGAGCCTTCCCTTCCCCAGGCTGAACAACCCCAGCTCTCTCAGCCTGTCCTCACAGCAGAGGGGCTCCAGCCCTCGGATCATTTTCATGGCCCTGTGCTGGATCCATTCCAACAGGTCTATATCCTTCCTGTGCTGAGGACTCCAAAGCTGGACACAGTGTTCCAGGGGGGTCTCACGAGCAAAGAGCAGAGTAGAGGGGCACAGTTCATTGCACTTCGCATATTGTATGGTGTGATTTTTACCTTTAGGTGTCTTTGCCCACCACCTCCCTGCCCACACTGTGCATGTTTTTGAGTATGCTTAACTGTAGGAAACCATTCCAGACCTATTTCCCCTGTTGCCAAACATCTGCTCTCAGCTTCCTCAGTTTCATGCCCATGTTTAAAGTATCCTTGCTGTTACTCTGCTTAATTCACCAACAATGTGCTTCATCGTTGGCCCTTCATGTAAAGGTCCATCATGTGGACCTTCACATTGAACAAAAACTCTGCCTCCCTGTTAGCAGCTGACACCAGCAGTTCCCTCCATCTTTGATCGTATCAGCTCCATTAAGGACCTACAACTGTACCCATTTACTGGCTCTTTGGATTCAGTCACAGTCCCAACAGGAGGGTGTCAATTTTTATGAGTCACCACTGAAAAGGCTTCAGGGAGTATTATATTTGTGCTATTCCATAAAAATACTGATCTGTATGTGTTATAAATGGCGTTTTGGTGGAGTTCTTACTGAATTCCTATTTTAACAATGCCATGATTTAGTACATTTACAACAATACAACACAAGGCTCTCGACGCCCAGTTTGAAACTGAAGGAAGTGATCTGCAATTCATCAAGATCAGGGAAAAACTAATAATGTGAGCCCCAGGCTGTCTCTGTGCTCCCTCACACACACAGGACCAGAGAGACACAACTCCTTGCCGAGACAGTAAGAGACATATCTATTAATAGAATAAAACAGGCAACAACGCTTCAAGTGTTTTCTCCACATGATTAAGAGCATGGCTTGAAAATACTTCCATAAAATGATATAATGAAACTTTAATCTGTGAAAGGAATTAATTTTAACATACTAAACCCCAACCTACAAAAGATTCTAAAACTTTTTCCTGTCCATAGAATGTGCTCTAAATTACCTCCATTACCTGTGGTATCCCAAAGGATAAGGAAAGTAGAAAAAGGAAAATTATTGCTCCTATAAATTCACAGGGCTGTAGAGTACTGAGGGAAATTATAAGGGCATTAAAATTAATAACTAACTACCATCAAAATGAAGACATTACCCAGGATATCACATCTTTTAAAATCTGCAAATCATCACGCATAATATCTGGAGCTTGCTAACAGAGTCACTGGACTTCAGAGGCTGAGAACCGTGTTTGTTACAGATCCCACTTATCAGGAGGGAACTGCTGCTGCTCATCATCAAAACAGTCATCTGCAGCCTGCCACAGCTGAAGTCACTCTTACCCAGACTGATACTGGGTTTCATTCAATAGAAAAGGGAAACTGCACTCCGTTACCAAGAATTGACAATAAGCTCCTCCAGAAATCTGTATGCACGTTTCAGGCTTTAGAAGAAAGGAAATTTGATTATAGTCAAAGACACATAAAGGTAAAAATCCCACCACACAATATACTAAATGCAATGAACTAGATACCCTTCAAAGGTAGAGAGCATATTCACCATCAGTCAACTCTGTACTGCAAGGAATCTTCTAACTCTTTAGAACCCGGTCCCTGAAATCAAAAACTCTGACAGAAGTTTCAGCAACCAAGACTGACGTTTTCCAACACCACAAAGAACCTACCCACCCAGAGAAACAAAAATCCAACAGACAAGACAAAACAAAACAAAAAAAACCCATCAGCTTCCGGACTTAACAAGGAAGAAAAAAGTATGTTTAATTTAATTTTTATTATTCATGGAAAATATTTTGTGGTATGAAAATGATGCAAAAAGAAAGAAATGACTGTAGAGGGATGGGCTTTGACTGGAGCAGGGGTAGGGATCAAACACAGCAATTCAAAGTGAAAGGAGTCGATTAAGATGTCAGTATGTCCAGATGAAATATTACCCATGTAAGCATTAAGGCCACAAATGGAAGAAATATTGGGGATGCTGTCATAAAACCAGGCAAATTTAACAAATAGATCTGTCTTCGCATGTACAGAGACTATTAAATTGAAGTTCTTAGTACAAATTATTGAGCATTGATTACACTGTTATCCTCTAATAAAGTAGCTGGTGCTATGTAAGAGACTGCCTCCGTGAAGAAAATAAAGAACTAATCTCATACCTTAGTAGGTACAATGTAACTGGCAGCTTCTCACATGAAAATAAACTGCCTATTATGAGACACACTGATTAAAAAATCCAGACTGTTGTTTCTATAATGAAATTAAAATATCCCATTCAAGTCTATAGAGGGTAATTATCCCAGTACAGCTTGTTGAATGCCTACAAGGAACATGATAATCTCAGAGATGATCCTCCCAATCTACAAATTCATCTAAGAGATTTGCTTTGGTTTGTCACTATCAAACCAGAACAGTCTTCCAGTTTAATAAACACCTAGAGATCCACATCTTAGAAAAATTAGTACAAGTAATTAATTGACCCATCTGACCATTCTCTAAAAGCAATTGGCAAATTTATTTCTCTAATAGTGAACAACGTATTTCAGGTACCAGAGCAGTGATTTGTCAAGTCGATTGAAAAAACCTCCCCAGACAAATCGCTGCAAAGATATTGCAAAGAACAGTGAAGCACAAAGAGAAGATAACCTGCCCAACTCGCATGTTAAAACCTTCATGCACGCAAGAACCTCAAGACATAGATTACGCATCTATAGAACTGAAAGGACCAAATTCAGGAGCAGCTCCCGTACAGAAGAGGGCGACAACCCCCTTATGGGATCCCTACAAAAAGGGCTGAACTGGGGGTGCAACTGGATCTCAGGTCAAACTGCTTTGATTCCACTGACATTCTCTGTCTTTAACACCACAAGCAAGGCTGTCTGCTCAGCCAGCCCCGCGCCAGCTCCCTGGCTCTCCCTCTATCTCTTGAAAAATTCTCTGATAAAAGTCCAGACGGTCAACATTTTTCTCCTCTTGAAATGACTCGAGTCCTTCCTTTGTTGTGTTGCCAACCACACAATGAGCCTGACAGACAAGTACCTAATACAGAAATCTTTCTGCCTCCGCCTCCTCGTTGCTTCCCCACCACCAACCTTCACAAACAGAATTTACCCAACAGGTCAGGGACCACGGATCTCAGCCAGTCTCCTCTTACCTGGGATCATGGCATTCCCGCACTGGAGCTGGATCACGGTTGCTAAGAGGTAAATAATTAAAGAACTCTCGGAGATTAAGTAAAGCATCTATATCATTCTCAAAGGCTCTGTGCGCGACTCCTGGAAAGAAACAGTTAAGTGGTTATTGACATTATTTTGCAAGGTTTTATTTTCAAGACATACCAATAAAGATACAAAGAAGTAACAGGAGGAGTTTTTAAGCCTGAGCTATTAACAATCAGGAGTTTTAAGCCACCACATTTGACCAGCTAAAAATATCTAGAAAATGTGTGGCTGTATCAGACTTCCTCCTTAACAAGTCTGGATTGTTGAGCTCCTATTTAAAATCCTGTAAACTGGTTTATCAGCTGTCAACATTGAATTCTGGAATTCAATCCAGGTTACTGTGCTGCACTCAAGCTTTAGACTACAAATTGTTACATAAAGGCCAGATGTGAGCAGCGTCTCTGTGTGCAGTTTTGGTTCATCATCAGTTCTGTTCAGATAGAATTTGAGATCCCACAGTAATTTTGAGCCTCAAGCTCAAAACTCATGAGTCACCAGGTTTTCCCAGAGGGGAGAAAAAAAAGAGAAAAAAAAATAGTGCTTCATCTCAGATTGCCACTTGGTTTATAGCTAAGAAGTTCAATCAATCGTGTTTGTAAGCAAACAAGGGATTGTTAAGGATCTTTCAACACATGCAAATTTCTGGACAATAAACAAAAAAACCACCCCAAGCCTGATTTGCTAAGCCTTACCCTCCAACAATCTTCCCACTTCTGGAATCTTTTGTGGATTTGCTATGTTCTCTGCCAAATCCAGAACTCTCCCACACTCCCACTTTTCCTATTCTGTTTTCCATTATTTCAGTACAGGACACGACAACCTTATATAGTGTAAGATCTGCAAGTTTTATCACTTAGTCTCGTGACACTCATGAGTATAAAAAACTGCATTAGACAATCAGCTGTTTAGCTACAACTATGTCATTTACTTTAAAGAATCCATAATATTGTTAAAAAAACTACCCAGCTCTCACCAGATACAGCAGTGTGTGTCTTCGCACCCCCAAGCTGCTCTTGGGTGACATCTTCATTGGTAACAGACTTAACTACATCTGGGCCAGTGATGAATAGATAGGATGTATCCTGGGAGAGGGGGGGGGAAGCAAAACCACACAGTAAATGCTAGGCCCAAGCTGCAAAAGCACTGAAGGAAAAGCCACAGTCTCTAGAAACTTCCCCCAAAATAAGAAAACAGTATAACACGGTCAAATTTCTTAAAATTCCTTAATGCATTATATTGAAAATCCACAGAAAATGCAATTATTCACAGGTTATTTGGGAAAGTTATTCTTGATTTTCATGAAAAATAAGATTCATTCCAAGCAGGAGACCATCTCAAAGATACCCTTTCACATGGTGATAATTTGCGTCTGATCAATCATAAAATCATAGAATTGTCTAGGTTGGAAGGGACCTTGAAGATCACCTAGTCCAACAGCAGCAGGTCAAAATATACTGCCCCCTTACCTTCACCATGAATGTGAAATCAGTTAAAGCAGGCGAATACACAGCTCCACCAGCACAAGGACCCATAATGAGAGAAATCTGTGGAACTACCCCAGAACACAGAACATTTCTCTGCAACAACAACAACAAAAAAAAAGACATCTAAGTTTTACCCAAAAAAGTCCATCTTTAAGTCCATGCACAGATTCTGCAAGAATTCAGTCACAAACAGGAGAGGACACTTTGCTTTATTTACTGAGAGAAAATGTCTTGATGCAAATAGAATCAAAATCATTTTGTTGCTACTGCTCTGCTTCTTTGTTCCCCTACACTTATTCATATCCCGTGCAAGGACTGTAAAGGAAGATGGAACGTGCAACCTCAACAGACGATGCAGGGGTAACACCTTCACTGAGCCTGGAGTGGTAAGAAGTGTATGTACTCAAAATTTGAACATACAGGAACACCATCACTCAGAGTTTACGTTGCTCATTGCTCAACTGGATTATAATTGACTTCTGTAGCTGTTCAACTGCATCATCCCAGATTGCTCTAATCCAGAAGACTGTTAGCATCTGACCAACCTGTCATCCCACCTGCTCACATTCCTACTGAAAGCACCGTCACCTTGATGTTTTGTGCATGCACTTTAAAATTGTGTGCTTTGGTAGGCATATAAAATTATCAGTAACATGTTTAGAGGAAAAATTCTCGCATTAGCCACAAAAATACTGTAGAAACATGAAACTTTCACCAGTCCAATCAGTATTGGGTGTCCCCAAATGGGAAGGTTAACACTGTAGTTTATATTGTTATTTGAACAGGAACCTCTGAGTAACATTTTTTTCCCTCCCTGACCTACCATATTGACAGAATAGGCACTTCATGCTTCTGATCCGAGTTTCTCAAGTCTTCTTCAAATACATAGTGTTTGATTTACTTTAAGTCCCTCTTTCTGCAGTGGAAATCTTTCACCTTTTATCAGCCCTATTGAAAACAAATCTGCTGTGTGAAATTCTTAACTTGTCTGTATTTCAGAGGAGACATGGAGACAGCTGGTGGTGGATCACAACCGTCAGTCACCTAACAAAACACTCTCTGAACTCCAGCCTGTCCACCTGTCTCAGACAGACAGATAAACACTTAACAGAAATTACATCCTGACACACGCAATCTATACCTAAGTGTGAACCTGAAAGTTAAAGAGTTGCTTGAGGGGGTTCTTCCAATTAAGTTAATTGCTTGTTCTTTCATTCTTATGACAAAGAGCACTATATAGTGCAACTCCTACAGAGCTGTTCATTGGATCACAGTGTTTTACAAGGCTCAGCATTACCCTTGTTTAAAACATGAGTAAATGAAACAAACAGGTACAGTTATTTGCCCAAAGCCAAAAAGAGAACCAAGAGGACAGCTCAGGTCTCACAAACCCCCAAATATGCTCCTTTTATCTACCAGGTAACAGTGGCTGAAATAGGATGATGATAACCTAAAAGTTTACTTACAAACACGGACTTTAATAAAGAAAGACTTTGTCCAATCTTTGTGGATGCCAAGCTTCCGGGTCACCCAGCAGCCTACTTACCAAAAATATATCTGCGTAGCCTGCCAAGGACTCCACTCCCTCCTGGATACGGGCTCCTCCAGAGTCATTCAGCCCAATCACGGGGGCTCCAACCAGGGCAGCTTGATCCATGACCTGGTGATGAATACAAACTCCTCATTATTGACTCAGCTAAGCCAAACTCCCAAAGCAACCACCTCCTGAAATGTACATCCCCTAGAAAAAAAAATCCATTTGTGCCAGGATTTGAACTGCCTACAGAGCGCTCAGCTTCTCCTTTATTTATTATTAACTGTCACAATCACTATCTTCTTACTGGGGTATTATGTTTTGACTCTTCAGACCGCAGGCTACAAAATACACTTTTAATCCCTCTCACAACCTTTAATATCAATCCGCCTTACTAGCTGTGCATCTCCATACTCACTGCATTATCCAAACCCTGCGCTAAGTAACACAAACACAGGAGTTTGGACCAGAGAAGTCCAATCTATCTCTGTTCATAAGAAGTATCAACCGCACCTTAAATCCTTCTTTATTCATGTCTGATCTGATCTTAAAAGTTTATTGCAGTGGTGATTGTGTAATCTCCCTAAGCAGTGTGTTCTAATGCTTGATTATCCTTCTTAGAAGTTCTTTGAGAAGACTAAACTAAATCTTTCCTCTGGAAATTTAGAAACATTACTTCTTTCTTGATATATAGTAGACAGGGAAAGCAATTAACAACCCTTTGCCTCCGCCTTCATAAATATCCAAGCACCTTAACTCTTCCTTCAGTCTTCCCTTCATGTTTCTAGACTAAGCACCATCAACTCAATCACACTATTCTTCCTACATCATATTTTCTAGATCTCTGATCATTTTGGTTACTTGCCTCAAGATCATATACCTGTGCTGGAATATTGCATAAGTGGGAGGATTGACTTCCTTACATTCCTTACACAAAGTATTTCTCCTTATTAGATCCCAGTAAAATGTTTGCCATTTTAGTAACACTGCAGCACAGATATACTATGTTAAGATCCGCTTTAACATCAAGATCTGCTTTAGCTCCTAAATAATTTTCTCTAGAACTAAACACCGTCAATCAATCTACATTTTGAATTTTAAAGTTGCTTTCCCTGCCTGGTACTAGCCCTTTCAATCTTTGTTACAGAATTATATCTTATTTCAGACAATCTTAATCTTCTTAAGATTTTTTTAAACTCCAGTCCTGTCTTTTAGAGTGCTTACAGCATTAACTTTGAATTTTATATTGCCTAGAAACACAGTAACCGCACCCAGTCCCATTCAAATCAACGGTGTCTCAGCAGTACCAAAATTCCAGCCGGAACACGAATTGGCCACAGCTATCTCTGTAGAGTTCTAAAGTGCCTTTCCTCCTACTTGCAGCCATTCAATGTAAAACAGGGGTTCTTCGTGCTTTGTTCCTGGGTGTCCATTTAAAAGTTGAAATATCACTGTGGCAGACACAGAATGACTTTACAATTTAAATACAATCCCACATTTAAAAAAGTATTTGTTTGGATTGCAAACTGAGACTCTGCAAGCCATGAGTGGCCTCGTTTGCTTATGTTAATGTTACACAAGACATTGTCAAATGCCTTATTAAAAATGCCTTATTAAAATGAGCTGACATTTATTGCTTCTTCCTAGAATGCCTGTTACCCTATCAGGACAGGTTAGTGATACAAGTTCACTGACACATTTTGCTGTTTTCTGGGGGGTTATATATGGCTTAATTACTTACTTCAAGGCTTTTCCAGACACCTAAGTTCTTCCTAAAACACACCTCACTATGCACATTCAGATTACTGAAAATGTACTAGTGTATTTGAGCTCAGCCTTTTTTTTTTTTTCCTGCCATACCAGTATTTGCAGGAAACAGTTCAGGATTCATTTTCAAAAACCACTTTTCTTCATCTTATGGACTCAAAAATCATCTTGAAACGTGACTTCATAGATGCACAGATGTACATGTGCTTCCAAGTGTTCCCCACCACAAGTGGGCACCTACTGCTCAGAAGAGCCACACTACATATCTGTTGCTTCAGGAAAACCATCACAGGCATTTAATGTGGTCTGAAAGACCACAAGGCTCTTCTGCAAAAGTAACAGGCAATCTGTAGCCCAGACCTACCTAACTTGGAGCCAAATCAAGATGCCAAATACTGCTACCTCTCTGCGACTCCAGGAAAAAATCCCTAATAGGAAATGATTACCATCAAAGGGGCAGATCTCCAGGGAAGTCCAGCCAAGGGACAGCAACTTAACTTCCATGTTCCTTGGCATTTTACATCCCCTAAGCCACCAATAAGGTTTGCAGGAGACAAGACCATCTTTTAGAACAGATTTCTGCTTCTCCAGTAAGAAAAACAAGAAGTGAGACAGCTACCACACCACCCAGCCAGTCTTTTTTGAGCTCTCCACTGCCCAGGCTGCAGCCTCAAAGGCTCTGAACCCCAAAGCAACTGATGCATCCAGAGCCTTCAACCTCTGGAGCCTACCACTGACATCGATGGCAACCAAGAACAGTACCAACTAGGAAGGACTCACATTGTTTTCTAGTTCTGCTACCAGCACTCTCCCTGCTTCTTTAGAAATAAGAAACAAACAAAAAAAACCCAACAGTAGAAAGCACCCCATCATTCAAGTACCATCACATCCCTCCCTAATACAAAGAGACACTGCAAAGCTCCAATGAGAATGGGTAATATCTAGTCTTTCCCAATATCGAGACTTGGTGTAGCCAAGTAGTTACTATCCATCCCAAAGTCTTTGTGTTTTCCAGTTTTATAGCTCCTCACTGCTGAGGAGTCTCTGCCAAAAAGTAGTCATTTCCATCAAGAGAAAAGGCCTTGTGCACCAAAAGCCTTGTTTCTGATTCCCTAGCAAGAAAATTCAGGAAGTTTTCACCAGCCCACACCACTGACCACTCATGTATAAAAAAGTTGTTGTCTTCCTCCTCCCTGGGATGCAAACGCCAGTTTTTCCAGCGAGACAAGCAGACAAATGAGAATAAATAGCCACAAGTGCTTGATAACAGAAGCTCTGAGTATCAAGGTGACCTCCAAGTTGTAAAACTGTTTATCTTCAGATTGTTTACTTGTTACATTTGCTTTTTATAAATACTACACACTTCCACATAGCACTGTTTATAGGAAAAAGTTTCTCCCAAGTGTTTTCACATTTCTCCAGTAGACAACAGCTAGTTAATTTATATTTGTACTTCGCAAGCCTCTCTTGTCTTTGGTAGAACAGTAGAAAAGGCAACTTAATTTAAAACAAAGTGAGTCTTACTTGGAAAAGCTCCCTTACAGTTGAAAAGCTTCCAAAGGGACCCCTCTGCTCACCTGTGCTTTCACATCTTAACTGACATGAGGAGATAGGCATTTTCAGGTTGCTGTGACACACACCAAAGTCCACTAAAGTCAGTCACAAATAATTTTTTCCAGAGTCATTAACACAACAAAACAATAATAAAAAAAAAAGACGCTGACAATTTTTTGGTTTATTTTCTCCTGTGAAGTATTACCTTGCAGATCTTCTGGGCGTGAGCTCCAGATAAGCTACCTCCAAATACAGTGAAATCCTGGAGGGAAAACAAATTTTCAGATTAGGGAAAGAATCATTTCAGTAAAATGTTGCAAGTAAACAGTATAATCCTGCACTGCTCTGTATTTGGTATGCTGCTCCAAAGAAACCCAACTCCTTTACCATGGTCTGCAGATCAACCCTGTCCAATCCAAGCCTTCTTTACAAGCAAAATGATCTTTTATACACATTTGCCAGCAGCTTCTATTTAAAATCACAAAATTAATACGGCTCATTTGCTTTTATTTTTTTTCCTTCACAGAAACATTGTCTCTGTCTATAAAGACATGCTCCCCTTCATGGACATTATCAATACTGGAGTAGCCTGGAGAAGCTTCACCTGCGAGGAGAGTCTCACTGCAAGGGGCAGCAATACGAGATGCCTGCAAACAGGCAGAAACCAAAAACTGAAAAATATGCCACCATGAGTTATGCTTCAAGAGTCGATTATTCTTTTATGGGTGCTACGGGGACTCTGTCAGCCAAACCTGCCTGTTGGTCCCCACAGTAAGGTCTTGAACAAGCAACATGAGGGACTGGGACTGATTGAGAAGAGAAAGGGGATATTGACACCTACTGGCACCAAGAGAGCCCAGAGCCAACTTCTGGTGAGTTTCTCTGATGTATTCCCACTGAGTCTTACTCTCAAAGAAGCCCTAAAAACTGCATGGGCAGAGAAGAGCATGACTATGACTAGCAGTTGAACCAAGAAGGAAGGAACACCTCAGGTGGCAGCTTGATTTGGAAGGAAAAACGTCTTTAAATATAAGCATATATTAAAAAAAAAAAAGAAAAAAGGTGTACCATGAAGGGGCACATGGCACATTTAAATTCTTTTAATAGAAAAACTACTCTCTACTTGTGTTCTAAAACTAAGGTCTGTGTCGGGCTCCTATCTTATGTTAAGGCCCACCTAACAGTGTCCTTCCTTGGAAGAACTACATATCCAAGACAAAAAAGGCAGGGTGTAAGACTTGCTCCAAGGTCACAGAGCATTTTGGCCATGATAGCAAATTGAACAAAGACTACTTTGTGACCCAGAACAGAGGAGCCAACCATCTGAAAGAAAGACTTTCTTTCACTGTGCTAAGACTAACCAAGATAAAACTTTAGCTATGGTGTTTCCTCTAAAATATTTGTCTTTTAATACAGAGAGTATATTTTAACATAAAAAGTATATTTTTATCTATTTATACAGTATCTCTCACAATCCCTTCAACTCATTAGAGAGCTCAAATCTGAGAAACAATACAAGGTTGCTCAAGTGCCCTCTATCATTAATTCCACTCATTGCAATTCCAGTTGTCATCTCCAGCAAACAGCCCCTGCTCTGCAGCTTGAAACCCTGAAGACAGTTCTCAGAACCCGCAAAGGTCCTCCACTGACACTTCTGTGGGTCTCCACAGGTCTGCAGGAGCTCATCCCCACACACCCAACCACAGGGACAGAGCCAAAACTTGCAACTGCTTGAAGCACAGAGTGCTCAGTGACTTCTCCATCAATTCACTTCTCAGTTATCAAAAACTGGGTTTTGCGGGACTCCCCCAGTCTCTCAGTATATCGCCATCCAATGATACTACACCAAAGTAATAACAGTTTCATTTTTTCAAAACATTCCCACTGGATCTGCATTCACTGCTCATTTCACCTCACCCTTCCCACAACTGCATCTCTCGCCCAACAAAGTTTTTAGAAATGCTTTTTTGCTTTTCTTGTCTGAGGGTGCCCTGCTCCCTCCCACGGGACATTATGTCTATCTTACGCTTATTGGTAGAAAGTAAACAAGTATGTTACTGCACAGCCACACTGAACTATTGTGAATTTTTTTTAAAGGATAAGTTAACGCTATTTAAAAACACCCAGCAAAACCATACCTGACTGAAAACATAAGCCAGTCTCCCATTAATCCGTCCACGGCCAGTCACCACACTGTCTCCAGGATACTGCATTAAAGAAACCCAAGCCAATTAATTAAAAATAACAATTTTAAAAAATCAAAGCAGCAACCATGTCCACTAAAAACCCTCTCAAACTTATATTGAGTCAAAGCAAAGACTGAGTCTCCAGAAGGACTGGTCTCTCGTGTTTGCAGTGGGAGGTTCCACAAATTTCCCCCAGCCCTGGACAGAAGAACAGGAGGTAATACCACATATTAGTTGTGCGTTAGTGTAAAGATTCATGAATTTTGCAGTTCCCCTTCAAATTTCAGCACATCTGGAGTTAAGGAAAATCATGTCCTTAGACACAGGATGTACCTTTTATTAGGACCAGCTGATGTTTTTGAAAGAATGGACATAGCACACAAACCTTTCTTGATGTGTTTATACAGGGGAAAAAAAAACAACCCTGGAAAGGTCAAGAAATGTAACTACAGTCACCCCAAATACTTCAACTTGATCTGTCCCTTTTTTCACCCTGTAAGTAAGGGAAGAGGAAAGAACTGAAAGAAGTGGAACCTGCAAATCTTAAAATCTGCTTATCTATGTTGTCTCACTTTTATAGTAAAGAAAACATACAGAAGTCTCTCAAGACATTAGTAGGAAAGAAACTTTACTGAGCTGTCATAAAGGAATCTCAGGCATTTAAATGCTTTTTGCTGTTTGGTGTGGGGGAAAAAAAAAAAAAAGAAAGAGAGCATATTGTGCACTCTAAGGACCATTTATGCTCAAGGTGATCTGTTCTCAGGAAGGTCATACCAGTGTGGGGCCTTTTCCTAGGCTGCAGACAGCACTCTTGGTTCCTGGCACACAGAACAGCAGGAAACACACCCGTAGTTCCAGCCACCGTCTCGCACAGATGACTACTTAAAGCCCAAGCAGCCCACAGAGTGGCCTGGATGTGAGTACAAGTCTCACTCTACCTTCACAAAGTTCCAGGAACTCAGAGAAATTCAATGGTAAACTAATATTCCACCTCACTGGCCACAGTTAGGTCATCTGTTGTGAAACTGCTCTGTAAACACAACCTGCAGCTTGCTGAAAGGTGAATTCTGAAGGACAAGGAAAAAATTAACCCTCTTGTCACTCTCAGGACTTCACTGCTCCTTGTATCTTCAGAAACAGCAATTTGTTACCAGCACTGTGCGATGCAGGATGAGAGGCAACAGAGCCATTATTTCAGTTTGCTGGGAACAGAGTGAAAAATTACTTAAAGAATGTTTGCTCGTACAGTCAGCAAGAGGGAGAGGTCTAGCACGACATCCTTCCCAGCACCAAGTCCCATCAGTCTCCTGGCTACCAAAACAAATCCTTCACCTTTGCCAGTTCCCAACGCCCCAGCTGCTCTCAGTGGAAGTCTGCTGATCCCTCCCTCATCCGTAATATGCAGCAGCTTGAAGGACTGAACTGGTTTAAGAACTGCATAAACAGGAGTTGTAGTCATTGTGCGCAGCATGGGGCAGCGGCTCACATGGAGCAGCTTCTCACCACACCCCAAACCAGAATATTCCACAGCAAATCAGGTCTTTTGCTACAGGAACAGACACATTGGCATTGAACCTACACATCCCAGCACGGTCATTGGTCCTTTCTGTACTGAATTGCAACAAAATACTTCTCCCATGTAGTGATTTAACAGACATCGATGTTATTGTGAAAAGACTTTGGGGAGCCATAAATTTTCCCTCTACCTGATGAACTTCATGTATCACGTTGGTTTAGGATATGTAGCCCAGTATCTGAAAACTGCATAAGCAAGCAGATTACAACTCGCTAACAGACCAGTATGAATGTTTGAACTTCCAAATAGATCAGATTTCAAGACCCTAAAGGATTTTTTGACTCTATAGTCTGGCAGGCATAAATATGGATCTAAGTTATTTCAACCTATAACTCTCATGTCACCTGTAGGGAGGCAGAAGTATCCACCTGTATTTGTTCTTCATATCTGACTTGAATGACAAAGCTGTAACAACAAAACTCTGCGGCCTCCTCTATTATTTAAAATATAAATCTAAGACAATATCCGGGGAGGTATTTGAACGAAACAGGTTACCTTATAAAAAAGGTATCAAGTTTAGATAATGGAAAAGTAAACTGTGTAAGCTGTTAAATGGAAAGTGAGAATAATAAAAAGAAATTTGCAAAACAAACAAAAAAAGAAAAGAAACCAAAAGAAATTACATGCAAACAGAAGAAGCTATTTTCAACCAGAGGACAAAGAAACAAGAATTATATGAAATAAAAATACCTTATTCTTATTAGAGTCCATCCCAAAGTCAGAACATCTATGTTCCACAAACATGTCATATTCATCAAAACTGTCGGGGTCCAACAGCAGAAGAATTCGTTCTCTTGCAGTCAGCTTTCCCTGAAACAGAGCAAACAACAATTAATATAGCCATCAGGTGGCTTGAAACATGACCACCAGCAGATGTAGTTTAATCAAACATAACCTCACTCGATCTGCTATGTTTGGCCCATTAAGCAACTGCATGCCCCCAAAGCTGGAAATAGCCTATATAGTGATTACCCTCCTTAAAAACAAACATCATGCAAGCCAGACTTTGAAAAGTCAACCGACTTATTGGAGCAGCACTACCACAAGATAAAAGAAACAATCTCAGGGTCTTTCCAACAAGACGTAACAGCATCATAGCTATTTTTGCCTATACAGTTAAATGCCGCTGTTTAGGCCTTTGTTCTATTCTTAAACATGGCATCCTTCCACAGCTAAACCAGTCCTTACCAACAGTTCAAGGCTCAATCCACCACACTCGATATTTGACTGCAGCAAATGAGAGGAAAAAAAGAAATATGACAGCCTGCAGTGATTTTTCTGACAAAATCCTTTTGTTCTTTTTTCTGTTGGGTACGCAAGAGTAGAGTAAGGGCCAAGAATTTAATCAATTGACCAGTTATGCATGTCCCCTGCTCAGTACTAATGATGTCATGCAGTAATAAATGACTGCCAAAGTTCTTTTTATCTTAACCTTCCAAACAAATTTGTTATTTCCAACCCAGGTACGTATCTGTCCATGTCAGGGCACCTGGGTTGCTTTCTTTAGGAGATGATTGTTTTAACATGATGTTAAAACACAGCTCGGCTTCTTTGCAAAACTTCTGACCCGTAGGTCAAAAAGTTCCTGAAAATCAACAAATGCCGATAAGCCATACGTGTAATTTGTAGAAAATATGACATAAGATGTTTGAGACCCGTAGACATGCAGAGATGCTTGCACATTGGTATGACAG
>JAHREE010000401.1:371352-452723 GCA_033628505.1 Tringa tobata | reverse complement strand
TTTTTTTTTTCTCCCCCCCCCCCCCCCCTTTCCCTTTACCGGGGGTGGGGTTGGGGGGGCGGTGGGGTGTGTTGGGGGGGGACACACGACACACGACAAATTGGGGACGGTGGAGTGGAAAAAACAGCCCGAATTTGTGTGTGAAATCTGCTGGTGGGAAAGAGAGGAGGGCGTTAGGGATTGAATAGCCTGGAAGGAAAATATTCTGTTGGGGTTTGTTGTTGTTGAGTATGTTTTGCCCCAAAACGCAAGGCTTTATTACGGCCACTTTATTTCACCAAGGGTATGGTAGTTATTAGTGGTTATCGGAATATCCTGCCAGAGTCGAGTTAATTGCTTTAAAAAAAGTGATGACTAAGAGCAAGCGTGGTAAAAGATACTCAAAACAATATACAGACCGTAGAGGCAGGGAAATAAGAACTTTTTCCCTTTTTAATTTTTTTTTCCCTCTCCTTGAAACATAAGGAACAAAAACGCAATTCAGCTGGAAATCCAGGAATTTTAAGCACACAGAAACAATGTTTGGATTTTTTTTTTTTTATGTGTAGCAGATAATTGCCCTGTAACAATAATTACCGTAAAAAGCAAATAAGCTGAAAGTCTGGTAGGATTTTCCTGCTCTTCCTCCCCCCAAAAAAACCCAGAGCGTATTCTGCATTTTGTGGGAAAAGGCAGACATCCGGAATTTCAGCGTTACAGCCTGGGGAGCACTGGGAAGGAATTGCCTTCTGCTGTGTTTATGAAGTGGGGGCACGTGTCCGTTCCTGGTAGGAAGCTCTGGAATAAGCTGTCAACCTTTCTTGGAACTTTCCTTTGAAGCCTTGGTCGGTGTTGGGAGAGGGAGCCTGAACTGTTAGACCTCTCAGTTGATTAATTGTGTTAATTCTCCTTTTTTTTTTTTTTTTTTTTTTTGCCTTCTGGTGGTTTTAAGTCCTGGCCCCGGTGTGTGTTTATATGCTCTTAACGGCATTGACTTGTGTCCGCTATGTTTGCATGTGTTTATCTTCACTAATGTGTGTGGTCACAATAAGATGTAGTTGAATTACTGGGGTTTATAAAGTTAAACGTTGTATTTATTTACAGGATCAGGATTTCAGCTGTGGAGGCTGCTAAACTAGTGGTGGATGCTTCCTATCCTGTAGCTGTTGGCTCCTCCCACTTAAAGTCTTAGAAAATAGAGATCTGTTTGTACTGGGAAAGAGGGAGCCTGTTCCCAGGATCACTGCATCGTCATTTCCTGAAATAATTTGTCTAAGGGTTTTTTTAATTCACATAACCCTGATGTCAATATTGATGCGCCTTTGCTCTTTAGGTTTTGCTTATTACCTTAGGCCCTGTTAATTCCAATCCCTAACTGTGCTTTTTTTTTTTTTTTCCCCCATAAATCCTTCTTGCTTTTGGTCAGCCATCAGACTGCTTTGGCCTAAAAATATGCTAATATTTTTCGGATTTTTTTTTTTTTAAAAAAACATAGGGACTCCATGTTTCTAACTCCTCTGCTATTTGGCCTCTCCTCTCTAAGACTGGTCTTCTGAAATGTGTTCTTTGTACTCCTTCCCTTGACTTCTTCCCTTCTTGGCCTTTTGCAATCTTATTTTTACACTCTGTGCTATTGAAATAGTCTATCTTTAATTTGTCCCTGCCCAAATTCCTGAGCTATTTCCCCCCCTCTTCAGCTTTTCTTGCTTGGCTTTTCTGTCACTCTTAGTTTGGTAGAGCAGACCATGCTTTTTAGTTTGTTTTCTCTATTGACTTGCGCTTCCATGGATATTCCTACTTACAAACTGCTTCCTGGTGGTTCCGCTTCCCCTCTTCATCCCTTATGTTTTTTTGAATTTTAAGGTTACTGCTTTGGCTTATTTTTTTTTTTTTCTGCTGTGGCTTGCTTTCAGATAATGGTAGCTGCTGTTTATTTCAGATATTTTGTCTACAAGTGATTCCCCAGTATTCTCTCTCGGTGTCCTGGGCTCCTGTGTGTGGCGTGGCAGCATACAGAGGCCTCAGTAAATACCAGGCTCTCTGTGAAGCCATACAGTAAAATACGCTTTCTGTCCTGCAGAGTTAGTAAAGTGTCTTTCTTGAACCTGCAGGCAGTTAGTCATGGGAGAGTGGTCCTGCCTGATATAAAACTGTCCACTCTGGTGTTGACCAGAGTCATAAATCTTCAAATCCTCAGACCTTCTTCAAATTGACCTCCTTTTTCTTGTTTGGTTTTGTGTTCCTTTCCTCCTGCTTCTGTCACGGGTGAATATTGGTGCCTCTTTCTCTCTTTGGCCCTCTGACCTTGCTATGATATTTTTAAAATACTTAGTGCTACGAGCTGTTACACCTTCTGCATGCCTAAGGTCAGGTAAAGCCTACCCAACTGCCAAAACCTCTTTAACTTTAGTGTTTTAAAAGGTAAAGTTTAAGTACTGAAGTAAAGATTACTTTGTGAGATGCCATGATCACAAGAGTGAGTGCTGGGACCATCCAAAACTTTACAGAGTGGGTTTTAAAAAAAAAAAAAAAAAAAAAAAAAAGCTTTTCAGGTGCTTGTTGCTGCTTTCTACCCTATTTGCCTGTTTAGACCATGAGATCCCAATACCTGTGTATGGGTTTGTGTACAGGGAACTTTGAGTGTCTGGTACTTGTGCAGATCTTAGTAGGGTGTGATCTTCGCTATAAATGTTTAAAACATGTTGCTTTGGAGAAATGCTGTATGAATTATCAGTAATGCAGAAACCCTCTCCACTTGGTTAAGGTCTCAAGCGTTGGACTTCTAGGAATTCCCTTGGGGAAATTACTCCCCAAATTAGTGCTCCTTATGTCATCAGCCTTTCCTCTGTATTTAATCTCTCTGAATGTGTTCTGTAAGGCTTTGTTATGCTGTAGGTATTAATTCCACAGGCAAGATTGTCCCTTTCATTTTAGAGACTTGTTTTTACAAGAAATTAGCGACAGCTATGTAAATCAACCAACGTTACTGTGCTTTCACTATTTTCTCAATGCACTAGACATAAGCCAACTCATTTTCTTTTGGTCTGATGGTCTTTTAACCCAGCTCACATAGTGGGGGCGGCAGTTTTTCCACCCGTGTAATTACGCAATTCTAATTAAAGCTCCGATTTTTAGATTCAAATGGGCACACATGAAGTTCCATCAGTAGGAACTGGTTCATAATGTAAATACTGTAAGTAAGTTACTGTAAGTCAACTAAATCTGTTCTACGTGGGTTTGAGGTCTCTGCCTTACCTAATGGGTTATAAAGGTTAAGTTATATTGATAGTACGGTGGCGTATGTTTCTAGGATTTAAGTGTGCTCATGTGATAGTTTCCTAGATGGTGGTGTAGGTAATGCATCATCCTTTCACAGGGATAGATAAGACGATATTTCCTAGAGCTTTTAAAACTTAAAAATAACTATTCCCTCGTGTGCATTAGACAGAAGGGATGTGTCTTATCTGTTTTGAGGATGGGAAATCTCAGTTGCAGTCTCTGGACTAAAGTGATTATTGTTATATTGCATGTTAATACGACGTTTAGTTTAAATATAGTTAAGTAGGATTTATGCAACAAACTTCTATGTTTTTAAAGTACTGTCTATTGGGATAAAAATCTTTTTTAAAAGTGGCTTTCTCTGTTTCAAATACCATGTTGGTTACTGCAAGTCATTCAAAGGTTCTGTTGGCTTTTCAGCATTAACAGCCTTTTTTCAAATTCAGTTAAAATGCCTGGAAGAGGCAGATTGCCAGTCGGATCAGCTTAGCTTTTTATCCGGGGGAAAACTTCATCCTGGAACCTTTGAAAGATGTTTAAAAGATGTGCGAAAGATGGTTATTGCTGATTTGGAAGGTGAAGATGCTTGAAAGGTTGCATGGCTCTAGGACAGCGCTTTTGGGCAGGAACCCAGCTGTAGCTTGTGCAGTAAAAATACAGGATAAAAATATAGTTCTTGCCTTAAACATCCTGTAATCTAAGCAAGGTGATGTGAGACAACATGTGGTTTAAGGGAGATTAAGGGGTGGGAAGGAACAAAGAACCAAGGTGACAGGACTGAGCAGTACCTTCTAGAGCTCCCCACAAATGTTCTGAGATAGCTTTTGAGAGGGTTGAAGGCTAAATGACAAGGGAGTGTTACAGAAGCAACTCCCAAGCACAGGGAATGGCATGGATTACCAATAAAATAAAACTAAAATTGTTCCATTTTCCCATTTAAAGAACAGTATTGGGATGTTATTTCCATCCTGCTCTTGTGTTAAAAGTATTAGCCTGTTTTTTGAAAGTTTTATACTCTTAATAGAAGTCGAGTCTTGTGGAACTCCTTCTGCTAGCTAGGTTTGAGATTTCTCCATGGTTGATGGTATATTGAATTGTATAAAATTTTCCATCTTTGTGCCATCTTGTCCATGTTGTTGGAACGGTGAAGGCTCCTCCTCTTCTTCCTTGCCCCTCGCTGAGCTAATTCTCCGTTGCTTTGCACTTCTGACTGCTCCCCCCCTACACCGGTATGTGGTGTGTCCTCCTCCCGACCCCTTGTCTGTAGCTCTTAGTGGTGTCAGTATGGAGCCCAAGTAGAGCTTAGTGCTTTAGGCTGTACTTTCACTGGGAAATTGTGAATTTTAGACCTGTACGGTTTCATTAAACTTTCATATGGAAATTTCTACAAATATCTGAGGGAAGAGGCACCACAAGCAAGTGGAATGCAAGTGAATTATGGCTCTAGAGCAAGTAAAGTCTTTTTTTCGCTGATGGTATTGAGAGAATCTGAGGCATGCAGAAGTTACGTGATGACCTTCAGAGAGGAAAAGATAGTTGGGTGACACCTAAATAGATTTAAACTTTTTAGAAAATTTGATTTCTGGTCTGATGAAAGAAGCAAATTCACACTACTAATAAAAATTATATGCATGATACTGGATTTTCTCTTTGGGATGTGAGCTGTGACTAAGTGAGTTAAGCCTGGATATCAGTGTTTTAAAGTGAAAAAGCATATTTAAGTTTTGAGATGGAAAAGTTTAGCCTAGAACTCTCATTCCTTGTCGGTTCTCCTTAGATTAAGGAGAGTGAAGGCTGATTATGAGCTGTGCTGCCAGATCAGAGTTGCCTTTTGTGTTTGAAAAGTAATCTGGATCGATGCTTTCTTTTTCAGGTATTTTTCATTGACATTTTCTTCTTTCTTCCATTTTCAATGACAAAAGATAGTCACCAACTATTACATAGTGGTAGTTTCTAGAAAAAAAAAACCCTAATGTTATTTTCCCCTTAAAAATTACATGAATGGTTGCCAAAATACTTCTGAATTTCTGAAGAATGTGCAAAATAGCCAGAATCTTCAAAACAGAGCATAGACTGAGTACCTATCAAATACCTTCTACTGCAGGTATTCTTTCTCCTCTTGGTTCGGAGATAACCAGCATGGGCAGTTGCCCATAAAATGTCCACTCGCACATCTCTGAACATACCAATTTTTAGCCAAGAACACGTTGGATGATTTCTCTTCCTCTTAAAAAATCTCCTTACTTAAATTCACTGTTTCCCTTTCCTGTTTTTTAAATCCTGTGTGTGGCTCCTGGGAGAACTGCTCTTTCAAGGATGTCTGCATTGTACTGCGTGTGTTTTGATAACATGAAGTTCTACCAGTTGAATTCAAATTGGTTTCTAAACTAAAAATACTCAGATCAAAATTGAGGAGTAGGAAGAGAAGTAACTGTGGTTTCCACCTTAACAGCTGGTTGATACTGGTCTTCAAAAAGCAGCTTGTGGGGTGAAGATTGCAGGATTTTCTTTGGATGTGATTCGAGATGAGAGTGTGCCTCTTGTTGAGGCAACGGGAGATGATGGACAGGTTTTGATGGTCGCCTGAGGATATTGATTAAACCCATTGCGTTTCAGAGTGTTTAAAGAAAAGTTAATGTGTTGCCAAGAGGCATCTTTATTGGGACAACTTAGTTGTCTGGGTCTATGGACATAGTACGTTCCAACACAAGTTCCTTTGGTGGTGTTTTCTTACCATGTTATAATTTACAGATTAGTTTGACTCAATATGGAGTAAACAATTGCTGGATATTATTGGAGTTTTGTTTGAAGCCAGAAAAGGTTCTTTGCATCTAGTGCATGCCTTGAGAAATGAGGTAGAGCATAACCTTTCCTTGAGCACTGTACTTCCCAGAGAGTAAAGATTTTCCTGCTCTTAGGGAGAAAATTCACTTTGAAGTCCTTCAGTGATGTCATTTGTTAATTCTCTGGCTCCCGAGCCCCGCAGTCCCAGCACAGGGTTTGCTCCTTCCCCAGTGGGCTCAAAGAGCACAGTTTACTTTAAGATCATGTGGTTAATCTTGATGGTGTGAGTATTTTTGTTTGGCAGGAAAAAATAGTTTTCATTGCTTTTTTGTTTGTGATAAATACATTTAATTTGATCTATAACTTTCAAAGCCAGTTTTAACTCGTTTGAGTGGTTATGCTGCATGGAAACACGTTGAATTAATCTTATGGGCATAAGAGAAATGTTAATTTTGCCATTTAAAGCCCCTTAAAATACAACAACCTTTACTTTTGGAAGACGTCGTTACTTCAGGATTTTACACTGGATGGTGAAAAAGATGAATTTATTTCTCTTTTAAAGCTTGTTCATCACAAAGTTTGAACTTTGCCACTGAGTTTGTTAAAAATACCTTTAGAATTTTTCCAGCCAGTGATTTTTGTAAACACAAAGACTTTCAAACAGAAATATAACTTTGACATAGGACGTGGTAAATTATGTTCTGCTGTTTGTTATGCGGGGGGATGGAAGCAGAGAACAAAGCAGTCCCTTCTACCGTTTAAATGCAATTTGTTGTCATATTTCTGGTTTTTCCCTTGAACTTTAGCTAAAGAGGTTGACTGTATTTCTTCAAATACACAGAAAAATAGTCTAACTGTATTCTTATCACGGTTAATTTGGGTTCCCATGGTGTTCAGACAAAAATAGCGCACTTTTTGTTTTTCCAAAGAGTTACACAATTATTAATTATTAGTCATGACCTCCCTATATGAGGGTAATAATTTCTGTAGCTAATTTCTCATAGTTGCTTGTTGATGGAGGATGCTCTGAAATATTCAGAGACGTAGGTTCAAAGTTCTGTGCTAGTAATATTGCAGACGTGTCTTGCGTTCTCATGGCTCTCCCAACCAAAAGTGTGGGAGCTACAAACGGCCGTTTGTTCCCTGAAGGCTGGGGAGCGGGTGTAGGGTATCTGGGTGACGGGTGGCACCTCTGTCAGCTGATCCAGTAGGTTTCTGTGTGGTGGGAAAAGTTGCCAAAGTCTTTTCTAACTGGAACAGTTGGTCAAGGCAGGGGTAGGACAAACCTCTGCCAGCCCATGGTTCTACCCCATCATCTTGAGTGTATGGTAGGAAGGGGTTCATGTTAGGGCTTGAGATCTGTGGAAGGAGACCTTCCACTGTTGTCTTGTCCTTGACAGTCGCACTAACCTCTCTTCAAGCTTCTCTGGTTTTGAGTGTATTTAGCTGTGTTCTTTTGTAGTAAATATCCAGATCTTGCATCCGTATAAAACAGATTTTACACATTTGTTTTCTTTTTCTGCAGATGGTTAACAGACCTTTTCACTACTTATCATATGCCTGTCTATCGCCAAATAGTTTTGCAAATAGTGCTTTTAGGTTTTTTATCAAACTCTGAAAATGCTACTGCTTTTATGATCGTATCTTTCTTTTGCATGTTGTGCTTTGAAACTTCATTGATCTCCTTATCCTTCAGTGGGATCTAGTTGATAATTCTTTAGCTGCAGAGGTGCTGTGTGGGGTTGCAGAAGGGAGCAGGGTAGGGAAGGTGGTGTGGGGAGCAAACCGTCTCCTTTTGGAGGCTGCTTCAGCTGAAGTGGCGGCCGGTCACCAATAGTGTCCCTCAGGGCTCAGTTTTGGGGCCAGTATTGTTTAATAACTTTATTGATGATCTGGATGAGGGGATTGAGTGCACCCTCACTAAGTTTGCAGATGATACCAAACTAGGTGGCAGTGTTGATGTGCTTGAGGGTAGGAAGGCTCTACAGAGGGATCTGGACAGGGTGGATCAATGGGCCAAGGCCAATGGGATGAGGTTCAACAAGGCCAAGTGCTGGGTCCTGCATTTTGGTCGCAACAACCCCCTGCAGCGCTACAGGCTGGGGGCAGAGTGGCTGGAGCTGCCTGGCAGAAAAGGACCTGGGGGTGTTGGTGGACAGCTGGCTGAATGTGAGCCAGCAGTGTGCCCAGGTGGCCAAGAAGGCCACCAGCATCCTGGCCTGTGTCAGGAACAGTGTGGCCAGCAGGAGCAGGGCAGTGATGGTGCCTCTGGACTGGGCACTGGTGAGGCCTCACCTTGAGGGCTGTGTTCAGTTTTGGGCCCCTCACTACAAGAAGGACATTGAAGTGCTGGAGCGTGTCCAGAGGAGAGCCACCAAGCTGGTGAGGGGTCTGGAGAACAAGTCCTATGAGGAGAGGCTGAGGGAACTGGGCATGTTTAGTTTGGAGAAGAGGAGGCTGAGGGGAGACCTCATTGCCCTCTACAACTACCTGAAAGGAGGGTGTAGAGAGGTGTGTGTTGGCCTCTTCTCCCAAGGGAATAATGACAGGAGCAGAGGAAATGGTGTGAAGTTGGGGCAGGGGAGGTTTAGATTAGATATTGGGAAGAATTACTTTCCTGAGAGGGTGGTCAGGCACTGGACCAGCCTGCCCAGGGAGGTGGTGGAGTCACCATCCCTGGAGGGATTTAAGAAGTGTGTAGACGTGGCTCTTCAGGGCATGCTCTAGTGCCCAAGATTGTTGGGGTTTTTTTTGGTGCGTGCATGGTTGGACTTGATGATCTCAAAGGTCCCTTCCAACCATGAAGATTCTGTGAGTCTGAAGTGCTTGAGCTGCAGGTAGATGGGTAGCTGAATTTCAAAAAGCCTGTATCTGGTGGTACCATCAGTTGGTGAGAACCAGCTCCTGTCCTTCAGGAGGTGGTTACCTCTGAAGCTTGAATGTAGCAATTTGTTAGACCTTACTGCCTGTTGGTAATTATTTTAGTAGAAACAATCAGATGACGTTTAATCCAGAAATGAAAATGCTGGAAGCCTAGCAGTCCCAACAGTTACGTGTCCAGCTTCTGGTTATTACTTTGAGGTGCTTGTCAAATATTAATTTTAAGCGTAACATTGAAGCACGCTTGTGCTTCATCAGATTGATTATAGCTTCCTGGTTTTTTAAACTTCTAGATTTAACAGAGCTGTAGAATTTCTATCTGACCGATCCAAAGTTTGCAGAGGCTTTTTGTAATGCTTGGTTTAAAAATGCCACCGTGGTCGCTGTAACATTTGATGTTGAGATGAACCGAGGGTGAGCTTTCTTCTTCCCCTCGTGGATGCCGGTCCTGCTCCTGCCTTGTGCAGCAGATACACCACCAGGGGTGACTTCAGGTGATAGGAATGCAATCAAACATTAAAGACTCTCTTTTGGCAGACAAATGTTGGAGATTAACCCCAGTGATACATTTATACTTGTAACAAATTTCGAGGTCATAATTTTTTTCTAGATTACTCAATCAAATTAAGATGTAATAGTTAACATCATTCTTAAGACTTTGAGTTGTTAAAAAACGCAATATATCGAGTTTCAGTAGGCTTTTCCAAGGGCGGTAAAGTACTTACTGGTGTTTAGCCCCTTTTCTAGGGCATTATATTTTGGCGTTTCTGAGGACAGATGAGAAGGGAAGGAGGTCACCTGTTGAACTCTTTCTTCTCAGTGAATTTTACCCATTTGGATATATACACCTAACAATTGCTGTAGTTCCCAATTCTCCTCCCTTTGGTCTCCCAGATACAATTTGCAGATGCTTCCCCTCTTCCTGCAGCTGCGAAGTAATGCTCATTAAGGAACACAATAGGAAGTATTCCTTGTGGTTTAAATGACCTCCCTCCTGGTAGCAGCCTTTCCAGGACAGCTGTGATATTTTGTAAATAATATATTAAAAGTGCTCATATTAATAAAGATGTTTAGTAAACCTTTCTGAAAGTAGGATAGTTAAGAACTGATGTTATTTAGGGAAAGCCTCTTATTGGATGCTTTTGTAAGGACATGGGTTTGCTTTTGGTTTATTAATACACCCCTTGCAAAAGAGGGTGAGAAAAGAGGAGGCAAAAGTTTAGTAATTGCAAGCTATTTAGGGTAGTAAAAGTGAAGGCACTGCATTGAGTAATCGTGGAAGGATCTTGTGTGGATGAATGACTGCGCAATAAAATGACAAATTAAATTTAGCTTAGATAAATATTAAATGATAAACATGGAAAAATATTAACATCTCGGAGCCCACCGTTTTTCTGTCTTGCAGATCTATATAAATTTGTAAATGTATAGAAAGCGGTAGCACTGATGGCTGCCAGCCAAAAGTGAGATCTTGGCCTTGCAATAGAAAACTCCATGAGAGTATCAGCTCAGTACTGAGTATCCATCAAAAAAGCAAAGCAAATGCTAAAAATCAGGACTGGAATAAAGTGGAGAACTTTACTATGGTGCTGTATAAAGCTGTGGTTCACCCATATCTTATGGAGTGGCAGTTGTGGTCCCCCCATCTCAAAAAAGAACTGTGGAAGGGTTAGGAGAAGGGTGATCCAATGTAAGGAACAACTTGTGTACAGTCCGGAAAAGAGACAACTTAGAGGGTTACATGGTAGATGTCTGTAAAACCACAAGTGGTGTGGAAGGGAGGACAGGGATTGACTGTTGCCTCATCCAACGCAAGAACCGGAGATTGTCCAGTTAAACTAGGAAGAGTAATGTTCAAAACAAAAAAGGTCATTCTCAGCACAGAATCACAGAATGCTACAGGGTTGGAAGGGAGCTCTGGAGATCATCTAGTCCAACCCCCTGCCAGAGCAGGGCCACCCAGAGCAGGTCCCACAGGAACGTGTCCAGGCGGGGTTTGAACATCTCCAGGGAAGGAGACTCCACCATCTCTCTGGGCAGCCTCTTCCAGGGCTCTGCCACCCTCACAGGAAAGAAGTTCCTCCTCATGTTTAGATGGAACTTCTTCTGTTCGTGTTTGTGCCCATTTCATCTTGTCCTGTCCCTGGGCACCACTGAAAAAAGACTGGCCCCATCCCCCTGACACCCACCCTTGAAGTATTTATAGACGCTGATCAGGTTCCCCCTCAATCTTTGCTTCTCCAGACTAAGAAGACCCAAGTCCCTCAGCCTTTCCTCATCAGAGAGATGCTCTAGGCCCCTCATCGTTTTTGTACCATTTTTGTATCATTTTTGCTGTCCCCTCTCCAGCAGTTCCCTGTCCTTCTGGAACTGGGAGCCCAGAACTGGACCCAGTGCTCCAGATGGGGCCTCCCCAGGGCAGAGCAGAGGGAGAGGATGACCTTCCGCACGATGGATAGTTGACCAGGGAACTTCTTGTCAAAGCCTGTTGTGACTGATGATGTTTTAACTAGTTTAAGAGGAGATGAAGCAAAGCCTAAGAAGAGAATCTGAGGGTTACTGAGTCCGTGGAACACCCATCTCCCATGAGAAGTGTCCCAGCTAATAATAGTTAAAAGCTGGGCAAGTATGAAGAGCTTGCGTGCCTTGTTCTTACTCTGTGCCCTAAGCATCTGCTCTTGGCCACTAGTGAGATGGCCTACTGGGCTAGATGGGTCTGTGCTGTGACTCGGCATAGTTATTCTTAGGAGTTTGAGGACAGGATAGGTCAATAGGTAACATCATGGAATCCTCCCTGGCTTTATTTTCATGGTGGAGTTCATAATCTCTATGGTCCAGCATTTTGGAACGTCCCAGAGCTTGGTACCTCCAGATTGTGGGCAGCAGCTCAGGTGTTGTCTTCCTGGGACAGTGCTGCTGTCTCCATACCATTCCCTGAGTATTAAAAGTCATGACGCTTAATTTTCTGTGAATTTGCAGCTTGTGGTTGACTCTTGTTTTAGTTTAACGGTCCTAAAGCTGAAGAGAGTGGTAGGTGCCACCGAATCCATATGAGAGAAAAACTTTGAAGAATGAATATTCAATGAGATATGAGCTCAAGCTGAAAATATTCCCACATCTCAGGCATTCCTGAGGTCTCTCCCGTGTAGGTTGCCTGGCATTTACTGAGAGTAGAACTCGCTCTGTTCTTTCCTTCAGTGAGAACATGTAAAGTGTTTTGTCTTGTCTGTCCGTCTGTGGGGTTTTGGTGTTGTTTTTTTTTTCTCAAAGCTTCTAGAAATTTAAATTTTTCAGTATCCTCTTTTAGCATTCATACTCATTCAACAGCTTCAGCCAAATTTATTTTGGGAGAATTAAGATACACAGTTGGTGATGACTTTTTTTTTTTTTAAATCTAATTAAAAGTGAAATTGGTATCCTGTTTATTTTTTTCCATCTCTGAAATATTGTAGTGCTTCCTATTCTGTAAAGCGTTGATCATCGTAACTCACATTTGATGATCGTAAGTAGCAAAAAGAGGCTAAAGATGGACAGAGGAGCACACTCATGAGCTTTGTTTCGTTGGGTATTAATGCTGGTGGCGTTTTGGTCCCGGAAGCCCTGGGGGATGCTGTGGTTTTACGATGGTTTCTGAAGTTTCAAAGCATTACATGAAGGAGCATTAGGTGTGTTTGCCTCCTGCACTGCTCCCGGCGTGGCTTTCTGCCCGTCCTGTTGGAAGGGACGGACGGTTTGTGACTCCTTTCTGCCGAAGGATGTGATGTCTGGGACCAGCCAGTGTGTGATTTAAAGCTTTCTTTTGGTTTTCCCTGTGGGAGTTAGGGACTTTTCTCACAAAATCAAATCCAGTCTTAGGACCGGGATGGACATCTCTGCCTGCATTGCTGTTTAGTGTCATTAAAGGGAACTTTAACAGGAAAAACAAATTCCACTCTTGGTTGGATTGTGTGACTTCATGTTCCACTTGTTGGCTTTAAATCTTCACCACTTGAGTGTTTTGCTATTGTCTTCTCATAGTGGGCTCTTGTGGAGTTGCCCTTCCTCATTAGGTCGGCAAAGAAAGAATAAATCTACTCTTTGGTCATGAAATGCATTTCCTGTCAAGTATTGCTGTAATTGTGCAATTATATTTTCTCTCAATTTGTTAAAAAATACTATGTAATGATGACTTCAGCATTGGCTCTTGTCTGTTGCTCAAAAGCCAGTTTCAGTGAGGCCGCTTCTACTGAAAGACAGCTGAGGTGGAGGGGCTGGAGCAGCCCTTTCCCAAAGAGGTACCAGGGGATTCAGATTTCCAAGGGGAAATGGGATAGTCTGCTCGCTCAGGGAATCCACATGTTGCAGAATTACCATGCTTAAGCAAATTTCCTATTTAAACACACGTGAAAAGTTGAATTTTCAATAGTACGAAGAGCACGGAGGGTTGGGTTAGGATAAACGGGTGGAAGATTTTGACGAAGGCTCCAGAGTAAGGGACAAATTTTGTATTTTAAGTGCAAGGTTAGTGTAGTACATCCTGCTCTTCTGCCTGAGGCCTTGGATTCTCTGCTGAGGTAATGGAGGGTGGAAGGGTTGGGGTTTATTCCTGAGCTGGTAACTCGGTCCACTCAACTGGGTCCAGTTAATTATATCCCTTCAGAGAGAACCAGTTACGGAAGGTCCGTGTGACTAAAATTTCTTTGGCATTTGAGTGATGAGAGAAAATATCTTTATAATTGATACTTTTTTTTTTTTTTTAATACCTCAGTCTGTTTTAATATGTGCACTTTGCTCTCTCTTCCCAAATTGTTTAATTTTAGTCATTTGTTCGTAAAAGCACGTTTTTCACTTTGGAAAAATCCGGGTGAGAATTCACCGATGGCTGTAACTCCTCCAACAAAGGCTCCTCCTGGGGAGAAAGATCTGATTCAAGCTCTTGGAAAGGAGGGGAAACCTGTTGCTGTAGATGACTGTAGATACTATGAAATTTCGGATAGGTGTTGGAATATCTTTCTGGCCCAGAGCTGGCCAGAAATAGCAAAGTAGGAGCCACCGCTCCCCAGGAGAGGTTAATGGTCATCTTGTTGCACCTTCTGGTTTGGCACAAGAGTGATCTACCAGAGAGCAGTATAGTTGGGGTTTGGTTTTTATTAAATTTTATTCAGATCTATTACTAGTTGTTTTATTCAGCGTTTATAAGAATTGATGGGATCCATTTAGCTGGTTTTGTTGCTTGCAAAGTTTAAAAATGTTGGTCTTTATTCATGGCACTGACTGTCACAAAGCTGGGCTCTATTTTTAGTCCCAGCTAAATGAAAAGTAAAACAAAGTCTGCTGTGTCTTCTTTCCTTTTGGGGTTGATATTTCATCATTTTTTGCATTCCTTTTAGAGTTTCCTTCTGCTCCCTTGCCATTTATTTTCACTAATTCCATTAAAATCTCTGCAGTGGCTCTTCATGGGGGTTTATTGTTGCGCTTTTGGTGAATTCATAGAAATCTTGGGTGTTGCATAATTGTCAATGGCAGAAACTGCTGAAGGGGACAAGGTGGTCAGTAGGGGTTTAGTTGAGAGTGTTTCTAAAGGCTGCAGCAGCACAACAAATTATGGTGTGATGGTGGTCTTCTCATTTTTTATATATTTTTTTTAATGTTTTAAAACCAGATTTGGCAGCTGTGAAAACTTTTACAGGCTGTTGTTTGGACGGTGAGTTTTCTTGTGATGTACTGAACTTCTTTAGGCAGTTTTTTAAAATAGTACTAAAAATTCACGCTACGTTATATTGGAAACCTGCCTTGAGTCCATCATAATTTTTGCTCTTTCTTTTTTCCCTTAGGGAATTTGCTACAAGACCCTATCGCTCCCACCAACTCCACGTGTCAGCATTATGTCTGCAAAAGTTGTAAAGGCAAGAAGATGATGATGAAACCCTCATGTAGCTGGTGCAAGGACTACGAACAGTTTGAGGAGAACAAGCAGCTGAGCATCTTAGTGAACTGCTATAAGAAGCTCTGCGAGTACATAACGCAGACTCCGCTGGCGCGAGACATTATCCAAGCGGTCGATTGTTCTGCAGATCTTTTGGCTTTGCTCAAAGATGGCTCACCACTCCACGAAGAGACAGAAAAACCTTCCGATGCAGCCTTGGCTTTGTGTTTGACACATTCCCCGGTACCTTCAACCTCAGAACTCACAACCGACCCTCCAGCTAGTTTTACGTCGATCCCCGAAAGCACACCCAACATCGATATTAGAGGGTCCGTCATCAACGGGTTGCCCAATTGTAACGGGCTTTCGGTAGATAAACTGGGAGTCAATATTCCTTCTCCTGAGCACGCAAACACCATCGATGTCTGTAGCACTGGAGAGTACATCAAAACGGAAGACATCTCCGGCAGCCTGCAGCCTGTGTGCGACACGGTTTCCACCAGTGACTTGTGTCCGACGAGCATCGACATCTGCAGCTTCAGTGAAGACATCAAACCAGGCGGCTCGCTCCTCCTCAGCGTGGAGGAGGTGCTCCGGAGCTTAGAGACCGTTTCAAATACTGAGGTCTGCGATTCGAATTTGCAGCCCAGCCTGGAGGCAAACATGACTAACGGCCCTTTCCTGCAGCTTTCTCCCCCACCTCTTAGCCATAACATTTTCATGTCCACAGATGCTTCTCCCCACGGAATCTCCTGTACGGCGGCGACGCCCAAGGTAGTTAAGTTAAACAGAAAGCGATCTCGATCCGAAAGCGACAGTGAAAAGGTTCAACCTCTACCCATTTCCAGCATCATCTGCGGCCCGACGCTGGGGGCATCGGCCCCGGTAACAGTGAAACAGGAAAATAAAATGTCTTTGCAGCCTATCGCAACCGTACCCAACGGAGGCACTACTCCCAAAATCAGTAAAACTGTGCTCCTGTCTAACAAAAGCATGAAAAAGAATTTAGACCATGCCCCTAAGAAATCTCACCCGAAAACCAAACCGGGGGTGCTGAAAACAAAAGACAAAGCAAAAGAGAAAGTTCCGAGCAGTAACGTTATGCCGGGAAGCCCAACAAAAACTGTGTATAAAAAGCCACAAGAAAAGAAAGGGTGTAAATGTGGTCGTGCCACCCAAAATCCAAGTGTTCTTACATGCCGTGGCCAACGCTGCCCTTGCTATTCTAACCGCAAAGCCTGCCTTGACTGCATATGCCGCGGCTGCCAAAACTCCTACATGGCTAACGGGGAGAAGAAGCTGGAGGCATTTGCGGTGCCGGAAAAGGCCTTGGAGCAGACTAGGCTTACTTTGGGCATTAACGTGACGAGCATTGCGGTGCGCAATGCCAGCACGAGCACCAGTGTAATCAATGTGACAGGGTCACCAGTAACGACGTTTTTAGCTGCCAGTACACACGACGAGAAAAGTTTGGATGAAGCTATAGACATGAGATACGACTGTTGAATCTTTTCTTTCTTTTTTTTTTTTTTTTCTTTTTTTTCCCTGCCCTCTGTAGGGGAACTGCTACAGTTTTACGGCAGCTATGGTTCTGTTTAACTTGCTGGAGCTCCTGCGTTTAGATCACTTGTATCAAGTGTTTTTCATTGCTATGTTATGTGTATTAGTGTCTGGGAAATAGTTGCAGATAATGGAGGAGTTACCCTAAAACTGTTTTTTTTTGGTTTTTTTTTTTTTTTAGTTCTTACAGCACCTCATAGTTGGAGATCAATTGCTGATGTAAATGATTTTATCACAAGATCTTTGGCAAGGAAATATATTAACCTCATTGTACTTGGTCATGCTTTGTGCTCAGTCAAAGCTTCTGCTTCAATGTAGAAAAGCGGTATCTAGTTAGTCCATCCAAACTGTGCTCGATGATGGTGCAGAAGAGTAATTATCCATTAGTTCCAGTCACCGTTGCCAGAAAATAGCCTAATATTCCTGTAGGAAACGCAGCCTTGAGCTGGAGAATAGAGTCTGGAACGGGTAGGTAACTTCTGATTGAGAGAATGGGTTATCTGCTTTGTGGAACAGTTTAAAAAGAAACAAAACCAGATCAGTAAATATATTGAGAAAGCCAACAGCCCAGAAAGCAGCTGAGTCTCCAGACGGGGGTCGGGAAGATCAGTGGGGTGGATAAGAACATGGAACTGCTCGCTCGGGCACATCGTTCCCGGTACATAACTCATCTTTTTCTTTTCCTGACAATCCCCCTTCCCCCGGTCCCGTTTCTGATCAGTTGTGCCCTCGGTGCCTGCTCTCTTTGGCCTGTCACTGACTTTGGGGTGAGAAAATTCCTTGTAGGCAAAGAAGGCTCCATTCTCATCTTTTTTCAACCCCCTCTTTTTTTTTTGTTTTTGAAGTTCCTGCTGATTTTCCTGCTGTTGTTTCTGGAAAAGAGGGAGGTTTGTGGGTTCCAGAGAGAGATTCCTTGGCTGATTTCTTCCCTCCCCGCCTCCTGCTGATCAGTGCCCGGGATACCCAGAGACTTGCACAGCAATTATCGCCTTGTTTTATTAAGTTTTGTACCCGGGACCCAGCCCCTGGAGGGTAGCTCTTCCCCGACGGGCATCTTTCAGCTGGGGCAGAGGATCGATTGCTATCGAAGCTCAAATATTCCAGATCTTTCTTAGAATAAGCGACACAGTTCACTCCACCCGGAATCTATCTCGTTTTTCACTAGCAATGATAGAAGTAGCTTTCGAGGGTCAGTGCTTTTCAACCTGGGCTCAGGGGCTCTAAAATGCAAAAATGACACAAAAGTTGTCAAAGAGCTTATCTCAGACAGCGGTAAATTGAAAGCTTTATGCAAAAAATGGTTTATTTCCACGCAATCCCTAAATAAGAGTACAAGTGGAGGAACTTAGACTTGCATTTAGGGCTTCATTGGCTAAAAAATTCAGATTACTTCATGAGAGTGGAAATTTCTCCTTTTGAACGACACGGCACAAATTAAGCATGGGCTGACTAGAATCCAAACCATTACCTTCTCATTTAAAAGGCAGTTCCTGTTTCAACAGCATGTTAAATAGTATGTGAATTATTATTTTTTTATGTTGGAGTTTCTTTACCGCTTCCATCTTTCCTTTTATTCATCCGAAGAAGCCTGCGGCGTCGCTTTGGGCACCCCTACCCTTAGGTGTGTTGTGTATTTTGATTTGGCACAAAGCATGTACAATGATGGTTCCTCACCTAAGAAATAAGCAAAAATCCTTCGGACACAAATGACACCTCCTTTTGTTTTTGTAGTGTAACCATTGGTGTCATTTCCTGTGAATGTGGTCAGATCTTTTTTTTTTTTTTTGTTGGTTTTTGGTTTGTTTCTCCCCCCGTCTTTTTTGTGGGGTGGGTAGGGTGGGGGGTTAAAGCCATAGGAAGAAAAAAATGTGATGTACGTGTCCAGTCTGTACTTTTTTTTTTGTTTTTGTTTTGCAAGAAGAGTTGAAAAATATTTTTGATAATGAGTAAATGGTGGAAAATGCTTCTTAGTATTCTTGTCTTTATTTGCCAACCCAAGTACCTGAGATCTGTGTTTTTTAGCCCTCCTGAGATTTAACGATGTCCTATTAAAATGTATTTAGTTAAACTTGTATGTGATTTTTGTGTTGACCCAAAAGGATTCTACCATTTTCTAATCTGGTGGTTTGATGGTGACCTACTAATGTAAATCTGTTTTTATTAGTCCGCTACGTGTAAGAGAAGTAGCCGAACGGGAGCGTGTGACTGAGGGGGAGCGAACTGCACAGCACGGGTTGTTTGGGAATGCTTTTTTGCAGAGCTGTTAAGTTTTGCCGAGATTGTTTGATGGTTACATTTGTTAGGACTTTCATTAAATTAAATACACAGTACCTTTGCTCCAGAAACCTGGGAGTACTTGGAATCTTTACTATCTCGCTGCTGCATCAAATATGGTACCCAAAGTCGGAGAATTTAGGTCAAGCGTGTTTGGGAACTGTGGACAGGGGAGCCCTGACCCTTCGTGTAAAACTGCAAATGGTAGATTCAGGTTGTTTCTAAAAACATTTCCTTTTATGCTGCCACGTTCTTGAAATGTATATTAAAATTCAAATTGATTTAATAAATGTTAGTTTTCTAATTCTATTTTGCAACTGCTGAGGGCATCAGTGTGGCATATGTTGAACTTACTGTCTAAATACTACTTAGTCCCTCGATGACTAATTCTCTTAATTGTTTAAATTAGGGTTGGCTTGGTTTTGGTTTCCTTAACCTCCTGGCTAGTTGTTCTGGAACGAGCCGAGCGATGGCGAGGATGGGGATGGTGCTGAGGATAATTGCAGCGGTTCTAATTGGAAAGGCGTTCAGTTTGCAGGTTGCAGGAGCAGCCTGCTCTTCTGGGACTGGTTGTACTGGGCAGAGAGAGCGGAGTCACAACTCGGTCCAGCGCAGCCCACGGGGATCAGTTTTAGCTCCATCCTCAGCATCAGCAGGCAGGAAGTTTTCTATGGAGTTTTATATCTCCCTTTTCTTCCCCCCTTGAGGACAGCGATTGACTTCCAAACTTTATTACAAGCCCGTAGAGCTGCGTCGGACAGAAAAAGCGGCGGATCGTAAAATTGTGTTGTGGTGGGAATCTTCCTGCTGGGAAACATGCTGCAAAGATGGAAAGAACAGAGCTCCTTCTGGAAGGGATGGGCTTTTGACGGCGTGCAGCAGTACAAAATCAGCCTGGTGCTTCTGTCCATCCAGATCTGAACGCGCAGAAGATGCTCTTTCAAGAAAGAAGAGGTGTGAAGTTTCACTTTGAGCAGAATGGCTCTTTCCAGTGAAATTGCTGGTTGGGATTAAGTCCTGGAGGGAGAGGAGGGACAGGGAACACACCTGGAAAGGAGCGTTTGGGTTGCGCTGACCGTGCTGCTCTCCCGGCAGTTCCTTGGCGCCGGTGATGCTCTCGCTCTGTGGGTCCTGCCTCTGAACACGGGGGTCACAGTTCTGTTCTGCTGAACTCCCTGCAGACCTACCGCATTTTCAAACATCGTGGCAAAGGGAGGAGGTCGGTACCGATGTCTCCTCGTGCAGCTCCTCTCCCTTCTGTGGTCACTGCACCTTATTCCAAGTTGGCAGCGGCCTGAAATAACCCCCAAAAAGCCAGCTTTCCAGGGCAGGAGCTTCTGCCCAACCAGGAGCTGCCGCTTCGGTGAAACTCCCGTGGGCTTCCAAGAAAAAGCTCCTGCGGATGTGGCACAGCACGAATCCTGCAAAGATTCTGGCGTCACCCAGAACAAAAGCATCTTTTTTTTTACTGTAGGCAAGAAGCACACGCCCCCAGACATTTGTCCCGAATTTAATTTTTATACAAATTACATTTATGAAAAATAACTTTGGCTAACTAACTTTCTGAGCAGTGAAATGATAAAATTAAGAGCAGCTTTGTGTGTTCTAAATATGCGGCACGGCTGAGGAAATGCACTCTGAAAGGTACATAATGCTATTTAAAGCAGTGCTGACATCACAAGCGCATCTTCGGGCTTAACTATTTAATTTTTCAAATTGAAGGGGTCTGGTGTTTTATAGAAAGCCAGAGGTTCCCCCCAAAAGGTGGTGGTGCTCTACAGATTTAGGCACATGGGGGAACGCTGACCTGTCGGTCTGAGGCCAAGCAATACTCAGTTATTGTGCTTCAGCATTTGCACAGAACAAAAGCAGAAAAGGCACTACTTTTCCTTCCTTTTCCAATTTTTTTTTCAAATTTTTTTTTTCTTCATTCCACTTGCAGAATATCTGGGAGATGCGTTTTCAGGACGGGTTAAAACGAGGCAGTTTGGTTGATCAGCACAGGTGGTGTGGATGAAGCAGTGAGGAAGGTGAGCAGAAGGATTGCTTCTCTCCGCTGGGATTTTTGAGCAGAAAGCCTGGGATTTTGGCTTCGGTAGGTTTGCTGATGGGTAAGGGGACGGCGTGAGCTCAGCAGCAGCTGGGAAGAGAGCAGCTGAAGTGAACAATAACTCTCTAACCCCCCACTGCCAGACAGGGTTTAATTGTGAAATTCCAAAATCCTTTATTTGCCAAAAAAAAAGAGAAGAAAATACAAAGTAAAAATACAAAGATAAAACCATGCCAGCACAAAACGCCTCCAAACTACTTGTACAAAGTACAACAACCTTTATTATTAAATACTCAGGTTTCCCAAACTATTACCTGTGACACAGATGAGAGAGAGCAAAAGGGTAAGTGATTTTTATGTGTTTTTCTTACAGTGGCTCTTCCTTGAGGTTCATTTTTGATTGCAAAGACCTACGATGATGTGATTTAGAAACGCCCCGCTCCAAAAAGACATATCGTTAATGTGATGCTTGAGAGACCTCTTTTTTGGGGGGCCTTCCAGGCATATTTTGTTTCAGAAATTAAGCAGAGTGTCTTGGTTACAGCATCTCCAGTCAGCGCCCTTAAATCCTTAGTCCAGGAGAGCAGGAAGGTGGGGTGTTTTTTTTCCCACAACGTTTTCTGTGAACCTGAGACTGTCTGGAATTTGGTTTTTTCCCGCTGTTCAGGCCTGTTTTCCAGCACCGCCGCGTGGTGGCAGAGCGGCAGAAGGGGACGCGGGTCACTGCCTGCCTTCTGCTGCCCCACGCAGTAACGCAGGGAGCACTGAGATTTTTAGAAGAAAGAACGGGGGCAAAAACTAAAAAAAAAAATCAAGCGGGTGGCATTGGAGCAGTGATTGCGTGTTGTAGCGAGCTGTAGCTCCAGTCTTAGTGCTGCAGAGAGAATATTTGTGACTATAAAAATAAAAAGGAAAGCTTTTGTGAGGACACAGGAGTTAATTTTGCTCAACAAAAGCAAGCTAGAGAGAACAAATAAACCCAAACGTAGGTTTTTCTGTCACGCAAAATTGAATTTTAGTCGCTTTTCTGACTACTGGTAAGGAAAAAAAGGAATCCAGCTCATAAAGGACTTCACTCCGAGCTGGATTTATAACGAGAGAAGCGTGATCTGTCTTTAGGCAACACCTGAAGCGGCACCGATGGTTGGAGACAGGCGGCAGAGGGAAGTGGGCTCTTACAGTCGCTCTGCCCGGTGCTCCGTGGGTCGCTGTGGCTGAGCAGGTTCTGGTGGCTGCGTTCACAAACACCCTCCTCTGCTTAGGATTTGAACATCCCAGAAAAGCTTCAAGTGGGACAGGAGTTCCCAAATCTACCTCGCTTTTACACCTGCAGCTTTAGAAACCTCCCACCCGGAGCTGCCGTGGGGGAGGCTGAGTCACGGAGGGGGTGCAGAGCGTCCCGCACCAATTCAGCAGCAGCTCAGTTAGGGTTGTTTTCAGCAAGAGGATGGATTTCTGCTCCTGGAGTAAATAATCTAAATTACTGCAAGTTTTTGCGCTGGCATCACGCTAACGGTGGCCTCTGGAGCTTGTCCTTCTGTTCACATATAAGGAAAAACATTTGCTGTAAGTTGTTTTGGTTTATTTTTTTTTTTTTTCTGTGCTTGATTAGCTGCTTGTGCTTGACCTACTAGAAAGCAGGAATTGAGTTTGGAATCACTGCTTTGTCGCAGCAGCAGTGACCCTCTGTTTGGAAAAGAGAGGACCTTGGTTTGGGGGCCAGAGTGCTCGGCGGAGCAGCTACGAGCTGCTGTCTCAATACCTTGAAAAGGAAACTGGTGATTTTTTAGCAGGCTGAGGATACTGACTTCTTTTAAAAATATATATATAAAAAATAAGGCCCCAGTTCAGGCAGACTGGTGTGAGAGGGAAGTCTGAACTGATTTGTGTGATGGGTTGAGTTAAAGCCCCTCTGCAAAAGGCAAATGAGGAGCCAGAGGGGAGACCCTGAAGCGGAGGGTGAAGAGAGAGAGCAGGAAGAGCAGAAGCAGGTTCAAGGTTTGCCCGAGCAAGACCAGAAATGCCAAACCAAAAGGGATGCACCACGGGCTGCGGGAGAACCAGCTCTTCACAGCCCACCACGGGCTGCGTCTCCATCCCAGCACACGCCTGGTGCTTGAGACCTGGGTGTCACTTGCTCAACTGGCAAGTTCTCAAGTCCTTCATTGAACTCCCTCCTTGTCTGAGAAAGAAATGGTACGTTTTGGGCATATACATCCTTTCTGGAAAAGGATGTTGCTCTGAACTCCCATAGGGAGGAGGAGGAGAATGTAATATGCAGAGAGGCTGTAAAATCATCATCTATGGGAGCTCTTTCAAAACTCAGCTGGATGAGGTCCTGAGAAACTTGCTCTGACTTTGAAGGGGAGTGAGGAGGTGGAACAGAGACCTGCAGAGGTCCCTTCCCACCTGGATTATTACATTACTCCGTACAGCGCTTGGAAAGCTTCCTTTCCTGGAGGTGCCAGGGCTATCCCAGGTTATAAAACCTTAAAGAGACAATCACTAAGTTATTCTGGAAGGAGACTTTACAAACTGGCAAACGTATTCCAGTACTGCTGCTCGTGGAGTTTAAGCTGAAGTAACATGAAGGTTCGGTTTCAGCCTAGAATGGGGTCAGGTTCTTCTTGTTGCTTTGAGGAATCTTTGTCTTTGGGGAGCTGGGAAGTTTTATCAAACCAGGAGACCGCTGTGGACCTAGATGGTGAATAAAAGAGGTGAACTGAACTGCTTCGCCCAGGTTCTTTTAGGTGAGAAGTGGACAGAGCTGGTTCCAGTTACTGGTTCATCCCACGTTCATTTCTGCAATCATTTCCTAGTTTCTTCTGCACTCGGGCCTTTGTGGAATCCTCCCCAGTAAAGCTTTTCCCCTCAGGGTTACAGTGATGATGGAGATTTCCCAAATAACAAATCCAGGATCCTGGGGTGTGTATATGCATCTGGATAAAACAGCAGCTTTATTCAAGAGAAAAAGAATAGATCTCCAAACCCAGCATCACTGAAAACTTCCTCTCTTTCAGATTTTGATCCTGAGGAGAGAGTCACTAACCTCAGGACGGCAGCAGCGTGTCCCACCTGGGCATCGGGAGGCAGGCGTTACCCTTCACAGGCTCCTGGAAAAGTCAAAGCTGCATCGTAGTGGCCAGCTAATTGCTTCTTTGGTTATTAACACTTAGCAGTTATCATCTAGGGACGAATGTTGCATTGTGCCAGCATCTCCACGCACAAAATGCAGAGCAGGAGGTGCCTGATCCTGGCACTGGCAGCTGCCCCTGGGCTATTCCGGCAGGGATTCTGGCAGGGATGTCCCGAGGAGGCAGGGTTTGATGCTCTCGCAGCGAGGTAAGAGGAAATGCAGTCTATATGTACCAACTGAGCATTACAGACTTCAAAGCCAGGCTGGACGGGGCTTTGAGCAACCTGGTCTAGTGGGAGGTGTCCCTGGGATGATCTTTAAGGTCCCTTCCAACCTGAACTGTTTTGTGATATTTGGGCACAATTATGATGGTTGAAATAAAATACGACACCTGAAACCCGTCCCAAGCTGGAAAAGGTAAGCACCAGATCTGTTTGTGACTCTTCCATGGCTAAAATCGAGGACTGGTAAGAATATGTGCTCCTCACCTCTGGGCTGAATCACAGGCAGCTACTCGGGGAGGAGGAACAGCTCCAGCAGCAGAGCACGTGCTATCACTAGAGACACCAGGTATCATTCTATGGGGAAAGTCAGTTTAATTTTGCACTTAAAGGAAGAGCTCATTAGTTAGTGTTTCCTCTCTGAGATTGGAGCCTACTTCATGGGTGGGAAAATTAATTTTTTGACAACATTACTAATTCCTTTACCAGTTAAAGGATCCCTCCGGTAACGGAAATTTAGCAGCCTAGGTTAGGGTCGGGGTTTTTTCTTCATTATCTCAGCTTAGTCTTGGAGAAGGCTGGAGGTTAGCAACAAGAGAGAGGGGAAGACCACGGGGAACGGACAGAACTGATGCACACAAGAGAGAGCAGTTCCAACACACCAGCTGAACAGCATATATGTTTGGGTTTTTTTTGCAAATATGCTAGAAAATACTTTTACAGAGACAAAATACTAGCCCGAGGAAGATCTTACGCACAGGAGAATATGTAGAAATGTTAACTATATCTCAAATCCTTAGAGAAACATTACATCGTGTAGTGCTTTAACTGTCCACAGATTCAGACAAGTAAAATATGTCCAGTATCAACTGTAAGAGCTTGTGGTTTAAAGTGCAAAAGGGGACTTGGTCTCCAGGGCACTAAGAAAAAAGAGAGAACTTCCTTGTGACTTGCGTTTCAAAAGATTTCTAGACATACATTTAAATTAAATTAATTTGGCAGTTCTTTTGTTGCTCCTGGTATAGAGTCAAGGGGACAGAACGGCACAAGGCTGAACCGACTGAGAAACGAAGGACCACTGTAGGTGTTGCACACAGTTGCTGCAGTTAATCATTAGATGCTGGCATTTATTGCACATCTGGGGACATAACAGAATTTATATATAAATGAAACAAGGTGCAATCACCACTTTTAATGAGCGTGCACGATAACACATTGTAAAAAGCCTTTTTATAGAAATTACCTTATTGCAATTACACAGGAAGAGGAAAAAAAGGGTTCTCAAGTTACAGTGTACAAAATAAAGCCCATTGCTCCAATGACGGATTTCAGAAAAATCCCTAATTGTCTTGGGACTGAATGCTATCCAGTTTGAAAGATATCGATTAAATGTCTTCCATTTCTCTATGCCGAGAGATCGGAGAGAACTAGTTTATCTGCCTTGTCTCAGTTTCAGAGGGAGATAAGACTTCATCTGTGTCATAGTCTTCTTCAAACGATCTGCAAAGATAAAAGGTATTTCTTTAAAAGCCATATTTTGGCCAGAGCTTTTTCAGGTATGTTATTTCAGTGGCTACGAAAGCAGCTAAAACACAGTCGCATGCAAGATGTTAACCTCCAGGGAGATACTTATAAGGCACTGAAAACAGTTACTGCAGTAACCGTTGTTCCAACAGCTGATGTGACTTCGTGCTCCCATCTCTCCTCATCTGTAAGTTCTGAAACAGCTTCTCATTGGTGTTCAGCATTATAAAATCTGAATCCAGTTCCGGTAACACTTGTCAGTAGCTCACAGTAACCTTAACACTTCAGTGTTAGAAATAAAGTCGTCCAGCCCTAGAGGAGATTTGGCTTGCTCAGACTTGCTCGGGAACACCTGGTTTCCAAAGCATCTTCTGGATTAGGGCATGTTTTGACACCCACAGGAGAACAATTGTGGCCGTGATGTCATTTTCCTCTCTCACTTGGTTTGAAGTTTAATACCCAGGTCTTAGCATTTATGGCCTGGGGCTGTTTGGCTCCCATTTCTTAGCTCCAGCCGGTTGCAGTGTCTGGGCTGGTTGGGTTCTGTGCTCTGCAAGCAGAGGATATCGCTTTGGGACTCTCATCCCATTCCCGTTCCTCAGAAATGATCTTTTTAAGATGTTTTCCCTCCAGTCTCGGCACACTACGGGGCTAAGGGCTCCCAAGAAATTAAAATTCTTCCTTTTGTTCTGAAAGCAATGCTGCTTGCAAAGGAAAGGCTGCAGCAGGTGTTCCAATGGCAAGCACAGGAGTGAACTCTGGTTTGTTCACTGATAAACCCTGCTGCAAAAAACCCTACCACCGATGGTGCCAAAAAAGAATTGTCTACCACTTCTGGTGCTGGTTTTCCCTTTACTAACCCATAGGCAGACACAGCCAGTCCTTGGGAGGCTGTGAGTATGGGTGTCCTCCTGTTGGGGGGGATTCTGTGTTATGGGAAGAAGAGACAAAGAGCAGATTGATCTTCCTGGCCCTTGTCATCTTCTCTTCCAGAAAGGAAAGCACCTGCTGAGTAATTCTGCCACCTTCTGGATCCTTGCATAAATGGGAGAAGGGAAACAATGGTCTGGATCCTACACCCATACCTGTTCTGATAATATGCATGCAAGGATGCCCAAAAGTACACAATATGCACACTTTTGGCTTAAGAGTCTGCAGGGCTCTGCCTCCCCCCGGCCTTCCCCACCCGGGAAGGGACTGGCCACCTTTGGACGTGCCTCAGTTTCTCCAGAGCCTCCTTAGTTTAAGATGATGCAGCTGAGGAAAACTTTTTAGTTCTATCTGAATGCTCTTCTTAGGAATGGTCCTTTTGTGTCCCCTTTTCTTTCAGTTTTACTAATTTCTGGTAGCTTTCTTCCTTTTTTTCCCTATATGTGGAACAAGACCTCTTTCCTGGATTGTTTATCTTGCACATAAAACAGCACTTGGAGCTCCATCAGAATTTTTTTTTTTTCCAGTGCCTTTTGCTTCCAGCCTACACCTTCTCAAGTCTTCTACAAAAGGGGCTTCCCATTGTCTTTTCCCATGTGAGTTACTTCTCTGCTTTTTTGCTCCTTAAGGCTCAACAGTGCCTTAAGTTCCCATCTTGGAAAAAATACTTTCCACCTTTATGGCTAGGAAGCATCCAAGGGACAGCTTTTCCGTGAAATTAGCACTAATTACCTTCTCTCCTTCCAGACCAGCTTCAAAACTTCATAGTCTCCTAAATACATATATGGGCTTGTGTAGATTAAGCACCCGTTCCTCAAGACTCGATGACGGCAACTCCAGCTTGTTCAGAGAAGGCAATATTACTCCAGGGAGTTCTTTGTTCTTCCTTCTGGCAAACACACGTTTTGTCACTGGCTGGTTAAGCAATGTACTTCTTCCCCCTTTCCCTTCCTTATGCTGCTCCATTCATGGAAGTGGGCAACTGAGCCATCAGCCAACTTGAGAGAGACAAGAAAAATGGTCTAAGCTGCCTAAACCAGCATCTGATCCTGTGTCTGTCCCACCTCTGGGCGGGATTGCTCTGCATTGTGCTCCATCGCTCCTTGTTGCTCAGATGTTTCCCATCAGCAGCTGATAAAAGATGGCCTCTTCCTCCTTAATTTCCCTTCCCAAGGAGAAAGATCTCTTTCTCTGAGGGCAACTGTGGCTTCCATGTACACCAGGTGGCTGAAACTGGTTGTTTCAAAGCGGTGCCCACCCCTGCCAGGCGGTCATAGCCTGGACTGTGAGAACGAACGTCGGTTTTGCAGAAATCCTATCTGCATTAAGAGCTTGTGTTGGTCAGATTCAACTACTGGTTCTACCTTCAAACAACAACGTGAGTAGACATTCACCAGGGAACAGGCTCTTTGTTGAATCTCATACACAGGTGTGTGAAGCAGAGCGTGGCTGAGGAACCTTCTGATCAGCTTAAGCTTCCAGTGAAACACGGTGCTTCGTTGCTGTCTCGAGCAAGACACCACCTTTCTTGCACCTTCTTTTTGGTGACTGTAGCTCTCAAGAGAGTCACAGCATCCTTGAAGTCCCTCTGAGTACCCACCATGTCTTGATGAGGTTCCTCTTCCAGGAGCAGTGCTCTCTCAGGGGCCAGCCTGACACTGACTGGTTTCAGAAACCTTCCAGAGAAGGGTGAAGTCACCAATGTGGTACGCACTTACTAACTCATTTGGGATTGATTGCTCAGTGATTGGTATTTTCAAACATATTAATAAGACAAATACCAAATTTCAGACTCTGCCAGCTAACAGCCAAAAATATTCCAGTCTCTCACAGAGCTCATAAACTGTCTTGGTTTTGTCCCCGCTCCCTCTTTCTGTCATCCTCAAAGGACAGCAGAAATAATGTATGTGCAAAAACTCAATGCCTGTTTCTGGCAAATTTGTCTGGGCATCCAGCTCTTTGTTTTTCTTTTTCCTTTCCTTTTTTCCTGCGTGGTCTGTTGCTATGCTCCACAAATGAGATCTAATCCTGCTGCCATGGCTACAGAGCTTTTCAGGGGCTCTTAAAAGCAAGCAGCAAGGTTGCTGACATGCTCTTTAGAGGAAGACACAGAGCTGTTTCAGGCAGACTTGAGAAATCTGACATCACCTGCCACTTCTCCTCTGGTTTTGGTGAGTTTGGGGATTCACGGTCCTGCAAAGCTTTTGTGGGAGACTCCTATTTGTTTTCCATGCTGAGGACACAGGTGTTGCAAAGCAGCTGTGGGGAATATAGCAATTTTATCTTCCATCCGGAGTTACCTCATCTTCCATTGTGAAGGCCACAAAAAGGCAAGGCAGCTCAAAGGGGATGAGGGAACAGCCCATAGCTGTTTGGATGCACATCACAGGCAGAGAGGGAAACAGGGCTCTCAATAGCTTTGCAAATCTCTGCTGCTAATTAGTAGGTGCTACTGTTATCCCAAGCAGTTTCCAGTGTGGGAAGTTCTGAAAATTATGCAATCTTCTCGGTACTCTGACTTTGATGGCTCTACAAATACTGTTCAGGAAGGGATGAAATCCTGAATCACGCAGGATTAAGCTGGGATAAGCATTCTTTGGATGTTTGTTATATTAACCTGGAGACTTCCAAAGAAATGTTCTCAAGAAGATACTAACAGAGACACAAACTTAAAAGGTAATTATACTGAGTCTCTATTAGGAGCCTCTGCACACAGAGAGGTTCTGGAGCGACACTCTGCCTAAATTCACTGACTCTAAGGACAGTTAGAGTTTCTGTCCATAATTTTAGAGAAGGCTGCAAGAATGAGTGTAGGTATTGCAGAAACCAACTGTGTTTTAAAGAAAAAGTAACTTAGTAAATGAATGAAAACGTTGGAAGACAGCTTATGAAGAGCAGACTAACAGGCATAAAGTTTGGCACAAAGTAAAATTATTTGACTAAAGAAAGTCTCTGCTAGGTATAATAAATGTAACAGAGGTACAGCTTCTAATCTGTGACAGCGTGACGTGGTCAATACGTGGCCAAGACTAGGAAAAGTCATTCGATCTCCTTTTTTGTAAGGTTGCCAGAAGAAAAACGCTTTGTGCCTTTTTCCCAGTTCTCTCCGTTACCGCAGCGTGTGGAGCCGATCCCAACGGCTGCCCACAAAGCAGCCCGCTGTGCCAAACACGCCCCAGAGTGCCTTTTGGAGCAACCGTTTCAGGCTTCGCACGCTCCAGGGTTGAGTCCGAGTGGTAAATCCTCTCATCCACCACCTCTGGTTACAAGTGGCATCCGCGGGCTCCCGCTAAAGCCCGGCTGGAGCCCCGCAGCGCGTTCCCAGGGCAGAGCGATGCCCGCGCTTACCCTTCCTGGAACTGCTCGTTCCCAGACTCCTCAGCCACAAGAATCTCGTACTCCTCGGCCGCGTATCTGTCCCAGTCGGAGGGTTCCGGGCCATCATTTTCAACGTCCTAAAGAGAGCAGACAGTCAAGCACGCTACGCCCGTACCTCTCTACAGCTGTTTGCAATAGGTCTAAACAAGGGAAGCGGCAATTCTAGGAATAGTTCAACTACTCAAAAATCCTCTTAACGGCAAGATTCACAATTATCTTAAACTATTTTAACATCCGCACGTAAGTAACTATGAAAAAATACATCCCCTAGTCTATAAAGCTCAGCGTGTGACCTGAGCTGCCAACGAACTGAGCCTGAATTTCACTGAATTTTTAGAACCATAGAATCATCTAGGTTGGAAGAGACCCTTGGGATCATCGAGTCCAACCATCTACCCTACTCTACAAAGTCCTCCCCTACACCATATCCCTCAGCACCACATCTAATCGTCTCTTAAACACATCCAGGGATGGTGACTCAACCCCCTCCATGGGCAGCCTATTCCAATGCCCGACCACTCTTTCTGGGAAGAATTCTTTCCTAATGTCCAGTCTAAACCTACTCTGTTGGAGCTTGAAGCCATTCCCTCTCGTTCTGTCATTAATTACCTGTGAGAAGAGACCAGCAAATCCGGCAAAAGACTTTCAAAGGGGCAGAAGACTCAGAGATACCAGCAAAAGGCTTGTGAGGGAAGCAGCTACTGAGGCTTTCACCTTCTCTCACCACCTTGCTAGAAGACAATCCAGTGTATTGCTTTAGCAGAGGTCATAGATGATTTGGGGGGACGTGTTTGAGAATAGACTTACTGAAGGAACTGGAAGTGGTAAAATGGAGAAAAAGACTTGTGCTGACCAGACTCTTAGAGTCTTTTACACCATAGAGATCATCTAGTCCAACTCCCCTGCTGAAGCAGGGTTGCCCAGAGCATGTTAGAGCACGTTACTCAGGACGGCATCCAGGCGGGGCTTGAAAATCTCCAAGAAGGGGACTCCACGACCTCCCTGGGCAGCCTCTTCCAGGGCTCTGCCACCCTCACCTGCTTCATTTCAGAAGCACCAAACATTAATAACCGCACGTTTTCTCTGCTCTAGCTCAGCAAGCCCTGCATCTGTGCACTTTGTAATTGGTTAAAGAACTTAGCGATTTAAAATCTTTAATTAGATGTTCATTGTGACTGATCTTTTGAGGAACTCGTCACAGTTTGCTAAGTTTGGGCAAGTTTGAAAGAAAGTTAAAGAACAACACTTGGCCCTCTGCCATTTACTATAAGATGGGGAAAATAAGTTATTCCCCGTGGCTCCACTTGACTGCTCTTATGCTGATCCAGTTTAAACAAACAAACAAAACATAGGGTGGTTCTGGCTTGGGATATATTTAAGCCTTGAATCACAGAACCACAAGGCTGCTCTTACGGGTTATGTGGGAACACAGCTGGAAGGGAACTGGAATTGGTTTTGGCATCCCCTCCACTTCACTGTATTTGACCAGATAAGAGGCTTCTGGGAGAGAGTTTTTAAGCTGCAGCCACATCTGGTTTCACTGGATATGGAAGGGGAGCCAAAGGTGAGGGACTTTACACCACCAGCTGACAAAACTCAAGTCTCTGAACATCCCACATTTAGTGGGGAGCAACAACTGTAAAATACAAAAGCCACAGTCTCCTCCTGTATTTTCTCTGCTGGGGAAGAGAGGATGATGAGTGACAGTGCAGCCAGGCTGACAACCAGGCACAATCTGTGACATCCAAACCTTCCATCTAGTCTTCCAAGTGTGGCCAGATCATGGAGCTGGCACCTCATCTGTATCGGCCCCTGTGTTGTGAAGAAGGTCTGTCTCTTTGGCTCTGTTTAGGCTATGGGAAAATTGCTGGTGCTGTTTTAAGGATCAGACTCCAACCTGGAAGTGTAATAAATCTTCACAGGTAGCCTACTTATTTATGACTGCAGCTGCGCAGGGGATGGGAGGAGACAAATGTGATGGCAAGTTCTGAATCTCATAGCTTCTTTCTAAACCGAGGGAAGGAGGTTCCCTTCTGGTGCAGCTGAGCTCCCCAAGGCTTTGTCCAGTCACTTCTTGAAACCCTCCAAGAACACAAGCTGCATAAACTCTCTAGGCAACCTGTTCTGGTGTTTGACTGGCCTATTTGTGGAAAAAAAGCTTTCTTATATTCAGTTGGATTTTTCCTACATCCAGTCACATTCCAAAGATGGGTTTGAAAAGGCCTGTATTTAGAAATAAAGGTGATTTATACCTTTTGCACTGCAAAGGGATCCCTCTGTTCATTGTCCAGATATTTCTCTAAATTGAAGAAGGTGTTGTAGAACACATGAGCCATTCTGCACCTCTTCAGGTCTCGCAGGGTTACTCTTCCTACAGAAAAAACACCCACATTATTGTGCTATTGAGTTCTTACCTACTGAGAGACTGGACCTGTTCCTTGTCAGTCTTACCAAAGTTTTAATTAAAACATCGGTATGCTACAACATTGCAAAATTTCTTCCCAAGTCAGTCAAGGATTTTAACATTATTCAATAAATAGTTTATTAAGCTTAAATCTTTCATACATATGGAGGTCTTTCACATTTATGTGAAAGAATGTGAATAGGGATGGTCTGGTTTCATAATCTAGGCTGTCAGCACATCTCACAGCTGGAATATACAAGACTTGTTCCAGTTCCAAAAAGTTAATTCACAAGGTCTCTTGTTTTAGTATTTCAAACCTCTTGATGCATGACATTATGGCATAATCACCACTGTTCAGACTTTGACCTTGTAGAGTAATTTCAGCCCTGTGATTGGGCTATGGATGGGTTTCACAGTGACAGTACCTTCTCAATCCACCATAGATGAAAGAGGATGGAAACTCCCATTAAACAGGACTTACCTTCCCTCTCTGGCTTAACGAGATCCAGCATCTGACACAGCAAGTCATGAAACGGCAGTGGTTCTATGCCCATCACTTCCATCCGCTCACATTGCTCCTCATAAAAGTACTCCAGTTCATACATGGAGAGCACTCCATCCCCGTCCAGGTCCATGCACCGAAACCAGTACTCAATGCTAGGAAAAAGAGCCAGGACTAGTGAAAGCACTGCACTGCACTAGGAAATCCATACAGCAATGCAGATTCCCCTTCCCCCATCCCCTAATGCTCTTCTGCCCAAAGGCTGGCATAAAACTAGGGATGAAAATACCTTTTGGGAGGGATCAGGGCCAAGATTCAAGAGTGTCTCCTGTTAGTCTCCTAGGTGGCTTGCGAGCACAGCCATGCTCATGACCTGTTTCACCTGGTAGCTGTAGCAAGTGTCCACTGTGCTGCAGCTCAACTGGCTCACGTAGGTTAGGGTGTCCCCCTCTGAATCAGCAGCCAAAGTTGGCCAGATAGAACCAACTCTGAGCCCAGGCCACTGGCCACCCCTGAGCGACCCCGGTGAGTGATGAGGCAGGCACGGTACGCACTTATTTCCTCTACTCCTTTAGACAGAAGGCAATGCTTTCCAGGCAGCTGGACTCTACATCCTCCCTTCCAACCCTGCATTTATGAACTCTTCTTCTCATGTTTCCTCATCAGATTTGTTGTCCTAATAATCACACGCAGATTGAGTTCAGCTCTGCATACTGGATGTACAAACCAGGCACACAGGCAGGTTTTACAAAGCGACACAGTGAAGTTTCCCTACAAACCCTTCTTCCACACCTACTACATGCATGAAGGGAACATGCCTATCAGCTGCAAACATCTCATGGGTCTGTCCTCAGAACCAGTGCTTCATGACATGGGGTAACCAAAGGGATTGATGACTACCAAGACATTTAACATTATAAGAAAACCCTGCTCCTACACAATTTCTCCTCAAAAAAGGCAAATGATTTGACCAAACATAGACAGTAAGTTGCTTTCTTCCTAATAATCACTGGAATGCAAATTGCCACCTCTTATAGAAAGTGGCAGGTCACAGAAGTTTCTATAATCTTATCTGCTCATCTTAATACTTATACTAAGACACAGAAATCACTCAGACCTTGTAGCACTCCTTTTGTCTTCCTCCGAAATCAGCAGCCACACAAAATCAGCATAACTCATGCGGCCTTCCTTTTGAACTTCGTTGCCTCTGCAAGACACACGACAAAAAAAAACCAAAAATAAAAATAATCACCAGGTTCTTAAATACTCAGAACGTCATCAAAGGTATTTTGCAAAAGTCCCAGATCCTTGGTGAAAGAAAATGGGGCGCTGTCACCCAGTTAGACAATACTCCCCACTCTCTGCAGCACCAGCCCTTGTGTGCTTCCCCCCAGGCACAGTGTTTGCTGCTTTGCTGTTGCTGCAGGGCTGAGGCTCATCTACCACACCCCCTCCCACAAGGGCTGGGCTGGTTTACTTTTTGGATGCTTTAAAGCATTGCTCTCCAGCCATCCCTGTGCCTCTGTGGGGCACAAACACAGAGTGCTTGCATGTCCCCTCCGGCTATGCCCAGCTTCTTCTACAATGAGGTCTACAGGTGGCCATCTATGGGACTTTTTAATTTGTTTTCTTAAGATACTCAGAAGTCTCACTCCATTTTCAGGCAGCTCCAACTGAAGCACCGTGTTGGAAACCATTCTGATCAGTGGGGAGTTTTGAGAGTATCTTGCATTTCTCATCAGCCTGACAGAAATTCCTTTTACTTCTATCCCCAAGCAGTATGCTATTCCTCACCTCACCACAGCGCCGCTGAATATTCGCTCAATAATCCTGTTTGATAAAGCTGGAAACAAAGAAAACACAGGGAAAATGAAACTACAGGTGACAGGAATGACTACAAACAATTGCTTATGCTGAATACACACAAAGCCATTTCCCATTGCTGAAATAATGCTCTGGCCACATTGTCTAACCACTTTACTGGTCTCTGTTTAGCAGCATTTTGTAAAAAACAAGGATGATTCTCCCAGTGTGTCTGCTTTTGTGTCCTCCCAAACACCATATTTCCCCATAAATATGGCAACTGTGTGTTATCTGATTCTTGGACATGGGCAGTGTTACACTTTGCTGCAGAAGGATTTGTCACATAAGCAAACCTTGGTGATAGGAGGAGACTATTTCAACGTGTACTGCAAAAGAAGTTCAGCTATCAAGCAAAAATCACACATCAAATCCCTACAAAAAACTTTTTAGCAGAGCACGAGCCATGGCAATCCTGCTGCAGGGAAGGACAAGCATCATTTTTGGGGAGTGAGAGGGCTTTGCCAGCCAGGAAATGTGTGGGATAGATTGTTATGGCAGAGACACACCAGCCAAGCAGCAGGTACCAGTCCTTTAGACCCCCACCATAGCTCCTTCTACGTGTTCTCCATCGCTTCTGCAGTCCTGGCACACTTCTGACACACCAGCCCGGCAGACCCAACCTGCACCACCCCTCAAAATCCATCGCTGCTCCCCTTCACCCTGCCCAGAGCACCCTTTCTTTAGCTCCCCAGCACCCAGTGCAACAAGTACTCCATCCCCACGCTCCAATCTCCCAGCAGGGACTAAGTGTCCCATACCACCTCTCCCAAGTCAGGCACTCCTCCATCCTCATCCCACCCAGCCCTCCTGACCTCTGTGACTGTCACACTCACCCAGAACCCCCACAGCTTTCCCATGAACACCCGAACTCCAAACATGTGGGCCACCACACCACTGACACACACACATACCTACAGCATTGTCATCCCTTTCTTTCTTTCTTACTTCAGCCCTCCAGGATCTTGGCTCCTACAAAATGTTGTCCCCATCCCCAGAGCTCCAGCAATGCCTGACAACTTGTCACACCTCCAGATCCCTGTAGCCCTGCACACTACAACACCTTACCACACACTACACCACCTTACCGCACACTACACCACCTTACCACACACTGCACCTTTCCTGCCACCTCCAATCGTGAGTTGTGTCCAAACATCTCATTTCCCCAAATCTGATTCTCTGTCCCTGTCCTACTTTCCCAAAAAGTGCAGAGACTGCATGGAAGAATCCAAGAAGGCTTTGTCTTCAGGATTAAACATGCTCCTCAATAGCTCAAGCTCTTGTCCAAGACATTGCACCATGAGTCCTAACAGGTAAGCACAGGAGCATATCACGCTCTCAGAACACAGATAATCCTAAAAACAGTCGACTGAGTGCCTCCACCAGGCACAACATGTACAGAAATTTGGATTTTTTAGCCCTTTGTGGATTTGTATTCCATTAACTCATCCATGGCCCTCGAACCTTTGAAAACTCATAGCATCTGCTCAACTTATGAGAGTGAATTCCACGCTGAACTCGAGATACTCTCGAAGCTGAAGTTCACCAAGCTTCACCGAACCATGGAATTTCTCTCATGCATAACGAGATTGCACTTCAGCAATCTTTGAAGTTCACGTGGGCTTGTGCTTCTTGTCCCTACTTCCAAGTTTCTGCAAAACCCTTAGTAAATTATAAGCAAGTTTCAAGACATTATTTTAGCTTGTCCTTCTAGCAGTGACCCACACGTGAACAGAAGCTCCCTCTCCAGCTACTCATGCAGAAAATAGTGCATGCTGCATTTCTCTGTGTCTAAGCCCCTACAACTTGCTCTGTAAATCAGCATTTGTGTAGTAGATAGATGGCTCTGTTTAAATTTTTTTGAGGCATCACATTAACCAAATTAAGCTAGGCTTTACTCTTCAGTGGGAACTTTCTATTTACAGCAATCCCCTTTGTCCCACCACAGCTTCAGGCAGCATACCTTGATCACTGTACCTAGCCAGATCCTTCTGGCTGATGTAAAGATCATGGTCAGTGTCCAGCTCCCAGAATTTACAGTATATAACATAGAAGTGCTCGTAGGAGAAATAATCTGTGATCTGATTTATGTCATCCTCTTCTTCCAAGAGAGCAAGAGTCTGAAAGAGTACAAATAAAGCGGGAAGTTAAACTAGACAAAGAGGCAGTTCAGCAGCTGAAGTCCTCCAGCCTCTGTGGAAGTTGGGTGAACACAGCTCTGAGAGCTAATCCAAAATGCAGCCTTTCTCCCCAGTAGGAGACTTTGTTGCTGCATTCCTTAACAGGCACTTAAAGAGCATCTGGCTTGGCTATCCTGGTTAGCATATGTACGCACACTGTTCCTACTTCTGTGAAAAATTGCTGATAATTTTCAGCTATAGTGAAGAGCAAGGCAGAGAAACAAGAACACAACTGCTGCCCCAGCTGGGATCCATTATTTGTGAAACATTTCTGACCTGCACCAGAGACTCTTAGAGCCATTTACAACAGCAAGTCCCCAATTCTCCACAAGAACTGAGATATATCTTTACAAATCACACAGCCTTGCCTGGCTCCCAAAGGGAAAAATCAAGTCCTGCTCCAGACTCATGCCTGGACTGGGGAAGGAGGGATGGATCCCAAGCAGATCAAACCAATCACACTGATTTTCCTGAGCTGTCACTGACAGGAATTAGTCTGGTTTAACTGGGAGGCTTAGACAGATTTCCAACCATGACAGCTGTTAACATCTTGTCAGAAAACATTTAGTGACAATGTCCTTGTTTCATTCCCACTTCACACCTACCTCTGTCCTTCTCACAGACAGAAGGGTACTGGATGTTTACCAGGGCCACCTCCCTGCTTGCCTTTCTCCTCCTGCTGAGGCCACGGGACACCAGACAGCCTTTCCAGAACCAATAAATTATGGCTGCAGGAATGTGAAAAAGCTAACAGGCTCAAGTGAGGTCTGTCCTCCCCTGCCCTTGCAGCCTCTCAGAAGGGAGGAGGTGACACACAGCCTCAGAGTGATCCTGGGGAGCTGTGTCTCTAAGCAGGCAGGCTTAAGGGCCCTTCTATCCACAACCATAAAAACAGCTGCTGTGCTACATGTAGGCACTGATAGTTCAACATCAACTTTGTCATCTCCACATCTAAGGAGCCCAACTGACTCTCAACAGAACTCTCACATCCTGGTACCCACCAGGTTGTCAAGTTTCAAGTGGGGACAACAGGATGGCACTGCCAGATCTGCACTGTTCTCACTTGCTGACATTCAAGTCTAAAAATCTCTGACCACTCACTGGCCTCTTCAGATTCTTCGTGGGTCTCTCCATTTCTTTGCAGATGATTATCACTTGGGCAGGTCTTTTGATAACAGATTTTTTTTATTTCTTTTATAGTTCATGCCAAAATATGCCATTTACACACATAGCAAAGAGCTGCCCAAGTGAAATTATGGTCCCAGAGCTGAACTTCCCTGCTGCAGGAGATGAAAGGCAGGGTAGATGTGCAAGGAGAAAAAGAGGAAGTGCGAATGAAGGGAGAAAATGAGTGAATAAAGATGCAGGATAAATTGGGAGGATTTGTTTACAACATAGGTTTGGGAGGAACTGGGATCAGAGGGCGTGGACCAGCATGAGACAATCCAAGGGAGCACTGATTTTTTCATTAGCAGATGTGATGAGAGGGGCAGAAGATGTCTGAAAGGACAAGGAGCACAAACTCATGCTTGAGGCTTTTGAGGAAGACAGCACACTACATCTGGAAGGGAGAACAGGATGCAGTAGAGAAGTCTCACTGCTTTAGCTGAGTCCTTAACCTTTCAGCCTAAAGACTCCGTGGCTTTTTAGGTCGAGCTGGAGTTGAGCAGCCAAAGACAATTTTAACCTGGTGCTCTTTGGGTGAAATACACAGGGAACAGAGATCCAAATCCTGAAACCATCAGGATATATTGCAAGGATATAACAAGAATTAAGCTTCATCTATTATTCTTTCTGAAAAAGTCTACCGCAGAAGTGGAAGTTGTCTCCTGAGCTGCAGGATCTCACAATTGCCCAGCACGGCACGCCTGACCAACTGTCAGTGGGCTGGTAGCCAGTCGGGAGCCAGGAAATTGGCCGTCCTGCCCACCCTGTTGGCAACCCAGCAGCTATTCTTGGCTGCTCACTGAGCCACGTAACATAGGTGCACTGCTGCGTATTGCTTCCCCTTCCCCTTTAGCCAGACCAGGAGCCAAAAGCCACTCTGCCCAATGCAGTGCACAGTCGCCCCTCGAGCCACAGCCAGGGCGCTCTTGGTAGCTCCGGTCCCTGGTCTTCTCTCATCCCAACTCAAGACACATCTCCCCCATCCCACATCTCCTGGCACCGAGCACTCGGCCTCCCTCGCTATACAGCACACAGCGACAGCATCGAAGGCGTGATGCATTCCGCGTCTCCAACGTACTTGCAAGAAGTTGCTTTTCCTCAGCTCTGTTAACGTGATCTTCCCCGACCAGGACCGATTGACCGTGTAGAATATTCTCTGGATAACCTGCAACACAGGAACAGCAACAGCACTCTTGAAATCAGCTCCTGAAACGTACCGCTTCGGGAATTTAAATGCAGTAACTTTATTTTGTTTATTCACTCATCCTTTTTGAAAGCTGTTTTGTGATCTTTTTTTGTAGATACCACTGTCCTTAACTCACAGTGCAATCTGAAAGTAACGTTTGTTTCTGAAACAGTATTATCCACTTTCACCCTGCAAATATTTTCACTGCTCTCTTAATTCACACTTCTGAGCACACAGATGCATTATTTATGTCAGGGAATATGTTCAAAGAGCCGACAAATCACTTTCAAACTGAGTTTTTCAGGTTTTAGGCACTGCAGCTCAATTGAAATAGTGCTCTGCACCAGAAAAAAAATAAATAAAAAAAATCAGGACTTTTGAAGAGGAAACGGGACATGTAAATAAAAGCCCCAATTGATGTCTGACCTATTGTGTGTGTAACAATGCCTCATCCTCTCGGTGGCTCCACTGAAAGTAAGCAATAGAGATTATCTGCCTGCATTTATCTTGGGTAGGTGCTAACCTCATTTGTCTCCTTTAGGGATCTGCCTCTGGTGAAAGTGAGGAAGCAGCTGGGGGGGGAATGCAGAGACTCCCGAGAAGCAGCTCCCAGCACCGCACTGAGCACGCTCCCAGGGAGCTAAAAAAGCAAACCCTTCCCAGTCCGCCGCTTGTCACCTTGTCAAATACCATTCCAAAGTGGGGAAAATGCACATGTGTGATAAAGCATACACAAGAATAAACTTAACACAATAAACAACAACAAACATCTTCAATGAGAGAAATTAGAAATATAATTGATTTGATTATCAGCACTGAGATCTATGGAATATAATTATTGTTAACCAAACCTCATACAAACAAACCTTTGATGTCTCTGACACCATGTTGACGTATTATCCTAGAATTTTGGTAAATCTTAATAGTGCATGCTATTCCAGCAGGAAAATTAACTTTACACAACAATATGGACATTATAGGGATTAATTCAGTTAAATTAAATGGGATAGGATTGTTTCTTAGCTAGAACTAGCTTTGAGTGGGCTATCGCCATTTAAGGGCCGCGCTTTTGACTCGGTCACACAAGTGCCCATTTTTCTGCAGAACAAATCTGGAACCAAGTATGAGATCACCGAGTCTGCTTTGGGATAGACAGACTAGCGAGACAGAAAATGATGATGAGCACAAACAATTTTGAGAGCAACAAGAATGATTCAAAGACTTAAAGTGTTTTCTGAAGAATTTATTCAACTTAGCTGAACGTGACACCTATGAGTAGCTATCCTGGTCCTTAAAAGCCTATATGGGGACATGCAGGACAGCAAGAGGACTTTTGTCATCTCTCATTAAATATATGAGTAGAAGCTGAAATCAGCCTAATTCAGACAGGTAAGAGTGCATTTGTTTCACACTGCTATTGATTAACAACTGGGACAACTCCCAAAGAAACCGCAGGCTCTTTACCCAGACTTCAAAGACTGATGTACTTCTAAGGTTGGGTGTCAATTCCATTAAACACAAACAAACCAAAAAAACCTGTCCTAACAACAGCAATCACTGAGCAATGTTCTATGGCCTATGTAATGCAAAAGACTACTTAACTACAATGATTTTCTCTGGTCTTAAGCACAACGAAAAAGCCGTATGTTTGTTTCTTCTTCTTTAATGCCTCTGGCAGCCACTGCCATTCTGGACTATTTTTGGACTTACTTTGGCCCTTGCTTCCAGATTGCACAACAGCTCAGAGAACTGAAGTGTGTCTCACCTCATACATAACCCATTATCACACCTGTCAACTCTGTAGCAATTCTTAAAGATACAGGGTTTTCACACCATTCCAAGGACTCAACAATCCCAAGAAGGGGAAAAAGGACCCCTAACCAGCAATCATCATCTTCTCCTCTACTTGCAGGGTAATAAAAGACAACAAAATATCCCCTTGTTTGTGATATGTAAGAAACTGTTCCTCTATCAGACCATATTGATATAGATGTTCCATCTGCTCTCTCCTCACCTAGCTGTAAAAATAAGGCACTCAGAGGTAAAATGGGATCTCATTTCATCTCATTTACCATGTCCAGTCACTCAGTGCAGGCTTTATTATTCAAATAATGGTCCGGTTCCAACGGATAGTACAAAGTGTATATATCAGTATAAAATGTCAATACTTCTCTCTTTGTTTCCCAGGCCATGAAAACTAAGCTGTCAAAAAACATCCTAGAACATAATTACACAGCCTGAGATGATCTGCAGCATTCAAGCCCCACTTGTCAGTTACACCTTACTGAAAGCCATAACTGGCTTCATTTTTCCCAGCATGGAAGATTATTTATTCTGAATTCAGCACACAAACCTTTGGAAGGGGGAGTCCTTTCCTATTTGCCCATTATCCTCACGTATTCTACCTCCAGGACCCAAACCATTGATGGGTCAGTTCTAGACCTTTCTTCAATCTTCGCATGGAAGAACAACAGCAATACCATTGCTGAAAAACCCACCAAGCTTTATTAAACCCTGCAGGCCATCTTCCCCTTACACATTCACATTGGTAACACCGCATAAGCTGAAGCATTTTTCAACAAGCGATGTGTTTTGCCAAGTTGTTTTCAGTTGACTCAGCTTTTCAACACCAGCACGCAGTGCTCACTGCAGTGCTCGCTCGGAGCCTTGTTTGAACATTCTGGAGAAGTCACATTTTAAAAGCTTGTACAATAAACGCCATGTGATAGTCTGCATTATCTTCACCAGCTTCAGAAGTTGGTTTCTGTTGAAAGAAACACAAGTAGTTCAGTAAACTGCCAATGCAACAGCTCACAGATACTAACAGAGACTAAATTACAGCCTATTGCACCCAAAAGGCACCTCTAAAAGGTGAAGAGGGAGCAAAACAAAAACAAACTCTGAAATGTGCATACCCTTCTTACCCATACTAGACTGTTAGCTTACTCTCCAGGTGATGAAATGTGTCCACCAATGAACACATAAAGAGTGTCTCCTTATGGCCCTCATCTGTAACACAAAAGTAAAATGTAATTTTTGCACTGGCAGCAAATACAGCATTCTGTCACTGAAAGTAGGTATAATGTACTCTACCTTGAGGGGAGCAAAAGGATCCGAGTAGTCTCAAAATCCAAGGACAAAGCTGTTTCCTTCATTACCTCCTGGTGGAAATACTGAATTTTGTAACATTAAAGAGAGAAGTTCCAAACTGTCTGTGGAAGGAGATGTGAGAAATAAGAACTCCTGCTATCAGAGGGGAGAGCCACTGCTGCAGCGGGCCAAGTACTGCCACTCCAGATGGGAACAACCTGACCCAACGGACTGTCTGTCTCCTCAGGTCTTGACTCTGCTCCAACTCAGTGATCTGGCCGAGGCCAAACATGCTGAGCTCAGAAGGAATCTGTCTGTCAGCACAGACACCCAGAACCAGCATTTTCCTGCCAGTGTGAGGACATCACAGCTCTGTAGGATTCGCCGCTGCACACCTATCGCCACAAGCACCATCTTTTCCTGGCTGCCTGGGAGCGAGCCTAGAAACCCACCTCCGTCAGAGTATTGTGAGGAAGGGTGCCTAAGGGCTCTGCATGAAGTAGGGAAGCACAGAGGAGACACAAGCAGAATCAAAAAGCACTGAGGAACTTAATGTACTCACGAAAGGTCCATTTCTGTGTCTGCTTTATGGTGGTAACACAGGCATGGGGAAGTTGTGGAAAAGGAGAGAGGAAGGAAAAGGTGCTGCCCGTTTTAGTAGCAGCCTGTACTTCAGCTGTCTTGAAGTGGAACCTCAGGTCCACACAGCTGGTTGCTCAGACCAACCAGAACACGCATTGCCCACCCGTCAAGCCCAGAGAGTGCAGCGATTGCTGCTTCAGGACACCAAGAGTGATCATTTGGGGGATTACTCTACAAAGGTATTTGGTTTTTGCCTTTAGTCCCTCCTTTAGACCCTGAAAAATACAGGAACAGCACGTGACTTGAGCAGAGGAACCTGTAAAGGCAGATGGCACAGAACTGCCATCCAACAGCCAGCACCAGGATAACCACACATTGTATCTTGACCTGCTCAATGCCAAAGAACAACCGGTTGATATTGCAGTCAGAAACCAATGCTAGTGTGACCTTAAATCTTTCAGTTCTCATGTACTCCATGTACTTTAAACATCAAATACCAGGGTATATGTGCCACAGGCACCTTCCACGCACCCATCCACATGCCTCCATAATTCCCTGGCCATTGTTATACCTACTCTGGCCAGTTACTATGGTTAAGGTATCTGTTGTCTTGCTCCATGGGGACTAAATATGTTGAAAACACCCCGATATTCACTGTCATGTTCAAGTGCATCCAAACATTTAAAACTGATTCTTGTTATACATTTTCATAAAACAGCATGACAGCTCAGGGTTTGCTCAGAGCAACAGTGTCTTTCTGCCATCTGCTCCTGACAGGGAAGGAACAAGGCTGTGTCTGCCAGTAACCTCCCAGCTGCCAGTATGCAGTGCAGCTGGCCCCCATGCAGACCCTGGCAAGCAAACAGGAGAAACTTTAAGCCCTTGAGCCCTGCTGGGATACAGCTCCCATCAGGCCTGTCATTATTTGGATTTGTTACCGCTGCAGAGATAAAACATCCTAACATTTATACCTTACATCCAGATTCATACCAAACACGAGACAAGCTAAAGGCTTAAAAAAGTACAAACTTATTGAGGTAAAGTACCAGTCTAAGCGCCGACTCTGAAGTTGGAACAAAGCTACAGAACAAAACCCAACAGCAAACACAAGTCACAAAAGCTCAGCGACTCAGAAAGACTAGATAGGCTTTCTGGCAAGAGCGAGAGGCAGGAGAATTGGACAGGAGACCCCTATGTGCAACGGATGCTTTGTACCATGGAACAGTCACAAATTCTCCATGCCTAAGCAACAGAAATCTTCAAACATACGGCTCTCCGTGTCTCAGCACCCCAGCAGAGTTACGGGTAACTCAGCAGCTCTCAAAGACCAAAGAAGGACCTCTCATTTTCCTTCATCAGGATTAAAGGCCAAAAAATCTGCTTTTATATATTTGCTTAAGACCAGAAAAAATCATCATTAACCTTTGAATAACCTCTTGTACATACAGACCGATTCATTTTTCCTTTGGAAGCAGTTCTTAAAATAACTCATTGCCAGTAATATTAAAAACACCTCTGTTTTTTGAAATAACTGAAGCATTTGCTGATGGGAACAGTGACAAATCATAAAGGGGGGGTTGGTACAGCAGGAGATCAAAGGAGCCAGCCTACCGTCGTAATATACCGGGAATGGAACTCCGGAGCATCCTTCAGGAACGTCAGGCCAGGGTGCGTTTCCACCACATCCTGCAAGACAAGACCAAATAAAATGAAATAGATTTTCTTCTCCTTTTAATGTTTAGAAGTTTATCGGTTTACAAACCGATACTTTTGCTTACTTATGAAAGTGTATTTGCAGCATTAACAATAAAACTGAAATGACATCTTTTTATCTCTATAGTGACCCTTCCAGAAGTATAAATAGATACATTTTCTGGGAAATACGCACCTGTTTGGCCATTTTGATTTACTTAAGGACAGAAAAACAAAGGAAGAGAGTTAGTGAGTAGATGAAAACTCATTTTCGTTGAATGAGACATAAAATTAGTTAGTTGACCATGCAACTATCTCTTCTGCGAGATTTTTTTTTCCGCCATTCATTGAAGATATTAACATTTACTAGAGCTAGGTGTGAGAAGCAAACATTCCTTGAAAGGTTGAGAAAGTTGCCTTTTATGTCCTCCATAACAATGAAAGCTCTTGTGAGCCTCAGAATGTATGCAGATATGCTCAGTGTTTTTCCAAAATTTACTGGAGCTACCGGTGGAGATGCCTCTTTCTTAAGATGAGCTTTTTGCAAGCCAGACACTGGATCACAATGCCAAATCCACCAAGAAATGCATGACTGAAAACATGGAGAAACTGATCTCGAATGAATCAGCTCAGACCCTGTATGAGTCAATGTTTGTGTAATTTCTACATGTCTGAGCCTTTTACCCTTAAAAAGAACCAACCTGAAGAAGTGTTCAAAGTTTTGCTTTGCCTATCCCATGGTATGACAAAGGGATAAAGCAGACACAGTGCCCTTAGGGGTGTGATATGACCAGATTTTGGCCAGTCTAACTTGATGTCTAACACGATGGTGTAATATTGCCAGTCTCTGGCTGGCAAACAAGATTGTAAATGCCTTTGGTTGCACCAGTAGCTAAAAAGCAGAGCTGCTATCAGCCGCGGAAAGGCTGCATGCCCAGTGGAGCAGAAATGAAAAGGAACATGAGAAAATTTATCCATCACAATCCCAGTTTTGTTCGAGACACAGAAACATCCAGCGCAGACACTAAAGTCTTTCCCCATCAAAGCATCTCCACAGAGATTTTGCACAGAGGGTAACAGACCATGAGAAATCTAGAGATATGTGGAAAAGCTCAGAAAGTGTCAACAGATGATCAGAGGAGCAGATGGACCTGATTTATAGAAAAACTATAAAGAAACCCTAAACCTATCTAGAACCTGCCAAAATGGCCACAAATAAAGAATGTGATACTTTGCTGTGTTAAAAATATCACATGTGAATAAAAGGAAAAGAAAGCAATGAAACCAGGATGCACAGTTTTAGCCAGCATACTAGCAAAAAAAAAAAAAAAAAAAAAAAATCAGCAGAGACTTGTGCACTAGCAGGTTATAGAGGCATATATGGAATAACTGCAAAATTTTTTGCAACAATTTCCACGTGATCTGGTACTCCTGCTAGACAAATTCAATTATAATTGTCTTGTCAAGCAACTTTTGCAACTTTTCTAATAAGCTTTTACGTTGTGCAACAGCGCCATGCATTTTTCCCAATAACCACCTAGAGAAATGGGGCAAATTTCAGCCTGGTTACCAGGCACTGATAAATACAAATCCTAACAAGAGGCAAGAGACTAAATAAAGCTTTAAAAATCCTCAGCAACTTTAGCAAGATACACAGCTGGTTGGCACTTATGCAAAATAGTCCACTTAAAATGCTTATTTCTATTTCACTCTAAAATAAACCCACCCAGGTGGTCTTCAAACCAAAGGTCTGTGTGTCCTTGGTAAACATTTAAAGGCATGAAAATAAAGAAGTTAGAGAAGAAACATAGGGCGCTCTCCCGTCCATTCAGTGCTGAGCTGTTGCAGGTACCTGAAGCAGTGGGATGAAGTCCTTCTGTTCCAGGTAGTCACAGCCAGGCTTCGCTAAGAGGTACGTGAATCTGGATGCGTCATCATGGCAGTTACGCAGGATTCTATGAGAGAGATGAAGAGTTACTCCAACCACTTTGTACCTCACAGGACAGTCACCAACTACAGATGGAGTATGAAGTGCCTTATCATGTTATACATCCCCACTGAACTAGGCAAAGCTGACCTCAGAGCACCAGCACCCATTTTCTTCAATACCTTCCAGCAGCACTAAGATACTTGCAGCCAGTGGAGCTTTTTTTCATGTTAATACTGCTGTGGTGAACAAGGTTTCCTACTGAAGGCTACTCTTACTTTGATTCCATAGCATTGTATAATTAACCTGACTTTTCAATATGCTGCAGGCTCACTGATCTCATTCGAAGTCAATAGGATCAACCTAATGGGATGCCAGAACAGACACCCTCTCCAATTTAATCCTTTACTATATTACGATATTTGAGGATATTACCAAACTACAGTCACTAAATTTTCAACCAGAAAAATCACTCTTCAGAAGGGAAAAGGACACCCCTTGTTAATCACAGCACAGCTGTGCACTGAAGAACAGCCCAATGAAAGAATTAGTAGGACTGAAGATTTAGAGAAATATGTGAAGTGTTCCTTAGGTTGACAGTTTGCATCTGACACCAATTCTTGTCTCTGCATTCTTCTAATACAAAATACTACCCTGGTAAAAGGTATCACAATTTCTTAATTCACTCCAAAGAGAAATACTCATGAAAACAGAAACTCCATGACATTTACCAAATTGCTACTGAATACCTGTAACAGAAAAGAACATTTGGATATATCAAACACTAAGCTGTTCATATAGTACAAGGGAAACCATAAATTACTCAGAAAATTACCATGTACTTTAATAACTGTGAAAATACAACCAGAAGATCTGACTTTCAGAAGCGTGCTATACCCGGTAATTCCTATTGACTTCAAATGAGATCAGTGAGCATGTAGCACTTAGAAAAGTCAGGTCAGCTACTAAGATGCTTAAAAATAGGCTTCAGCAATTAAAGATAACTGTTTGAAAAGCATGGCTGTGTTCAGATAGCTGTAGTCTAACTTTACCAGGAACACTACCTTTATTTCTGTCTATCGTCTTTCCAGAAAAAATTTTGCTACTGTCAGAGGGGAAGGGAAGGGGGGGGAAGAAATCTTTTCTAAAAGAGCAATTAAAGTGAGAAAAGCACACAAAACTTGGCTGGGAAATGGTGTGGTTAAAAGAATACAGAAGAAGGGCATGACCACAGTCTGCAAATATCTGAAGGATGTGAAAGGCAGAGGAGTGAAAATATGTGGTATCATACATGAGGGATTAATTAGGAGTAATTGGAGGAACCTAAGGAAGGAAAAAATGTTGTCTGTGTCAAGAGAAACTTACTGACACAGTCACCCCCTAACATTTTTGCAATTTTGCCAGGGTAATTAGAAGCTGTTTTGACAATATTGTCGCAGGAAATACTTTGGGAACTGGGGGTTAAAGGCTACTTTAAGAATCTGAAGAGCAACCATTAAGTCAGAAGTAAGAACTCCCTCTGGATACGAGATGGAGACATTGTTCAGGTGTTTCCCAAAGTAGACTAACACCTAAATCACCCTGGAGGGAAAAGATTAGGCAAGAGAGCAAGTCTGTTCCATCTCACACCTCTGACTGCAAGCACAGTATCTCCAGAACTCTCAAAAAGAAGCCTTGACAACACTATGTGGAAGCGACTGTCAAACCCCACAGATTTATTGTACAGCGTGCTTGAGGAAGGTAGTACCTATTAAAGCTCCCAGCATATCTACTTGTATGATGTTTCTTTATTTTACATTCCTTCTTCCTGTCCTGTAACATTATCACACGCCTCCTCTTCCCATTCCCAAAAGGCACTCCCTCAGTGTACTAGTGTAGCAGCAAAAAGGCCTCAGATAAATATCCCAATATGTCCACTGACACCTATCAACCATCTCATGCAAGGCTGGCATATTTCTAGGGAGCATGTTAATATATTTTATATGCCTACCACACCAAAAAGTCTCAACATCTATACAATTGCTTCAAAGTTTGCTGGTGCAGCATGGAAACAAGCGTTCAGGGAGTGTTGCGGAAAAAGCTTAAGCTAATGGAGATTTTTAAGCCTCTTTTTTTTTTTTTTTTCTAAATAAGGGATGATGATTTGAAAAGTCTGGTGAAAGAAAAAAAAAAAAAGAAAAGAGGAGCTGTTTTCTTTTTCCAGAAAGAGAATTTTGCATTTGCTATACTCACTTTCTCCACATGGATACAAACGAGTGGACAGATACACATCCTGTCCTTTCTCCTCCTGCTGCATTGAACATCGGTGCTTTCCAGTAGAGCGGGCAGCCACAGATCTGCAGTGAGGCACACAAAAGCAGTCACCAGGACAGCCTGCTTCTTTACACACCAAATTCACCACCAAGAGTTTTACATAAGGGAAATGAAGTGGTGACAGCACACAGATTAGTCAAAAAAGCTATTTACTGTACACCAAGGTTCAGAATCCACCAATAACTTTCTACTTTGTCATATGACGTTTTAAATAGCTAAGAAATATGTCCTGTCAGGCTTGGAAGAGGATCAGAGACTATCACACTCTTCAGCATGGTCTTTGACTGAGCTGTTCAGCAAGATTCCCCATAAAGTGAAGTGGAGAGAAACAGGCACCTCCCTCCAGAGGCCAATCAAGCCAGCTACCTATTGACCCACCTTAGAAAGGGATGACCCATTCTCTACATGGGCTGACTTCTTCTCACTGACGGGAAGGAAACTTCAATTCTAATTACAGACAACTAATGATTAAATGCCTGAAGGTTAAATGATTCTCATCCTGTAGCTTTCAGTGCCATCCACCCAGAACAGCCCATTTTCCCAGCACCACTAGATAACAGCAGGATAACAAAAAGATGAAAGCATGAATGGAGAGGTTGATTCCAGCAAAAGGACTCCCTGAACAACTTTTTAACTAGCCTCTGCAGAGGCTACTAGCTTTCAGAATGGCAATCAAATGAAAGCTCAAGCATTTTGTACTTTCTAATGCCTCAGAATAGCAGGCTTGAAAACGGCTTCAAACATGCAGCTGCTGACACTTTCAAGAAACCTCCTCTTTACCACAAAGATCTTTCCAGCCACCTTCATGACTCCAGCCAAGGTATGAGAACATTGGCAAAACACAGGCCTGGGAGGAATGCAGCTGATTCGGGCCAGGCACAAGTAAGAAGGATATCACACCAAATGGAAGGAGAAATACTTTGAAGAAGTTTTTGAAGCATCGCTTTTGCTTTCCCCCCAAAGCCTCTTTCACCTCTTCCACTGAGCAAGGCTACCCTGCAAGCCCAGTCACAACTTTTTGTCTGCATGTTTTTTTGGGAACCCCAGTCAGCACAAGAACCGCTTTCGGACTCAGCAGGTGACTGTACTTCTGCAGGTATTTAACTACTCCAAGGAAAGAGTGACATTTACTCGCTGCTGGTTTTTTTGTGTAGCTCATTTCAGAGCCCCAAAACTGGTACCATTATCCATAACCACATGGAGCAGAAGCAAGCCTTACAACAGCTAAATGGCCTGGGGCACATCCATGTAGAGACAGATGCAGAGACCAGACAAAATCAGAGGTCTCTTCTACACCACCTTTCTGCTTTCCCCAGTTTGAACATGACAGGCCACACACAGTTGCCTGTCTTGTCATAAAATCAGTTTCAAACCCTTTTATGGCCAAGCAAAGAAGTTTTTCTGTTTATGTTTCCAGAGATGGTTTACAAATAATGCCACTCAATTTCTCTAAGAACAAACAAACAAATGAACAACCTAGTCTCTCAGAAAAAAAAAAAAAATCTTCTTCCTTCTTGGAAAACAAGTGCTCCTCTTGGACAGAACATCGTTGCTCAATCTACAGTGCCAAAGACACGTTCAGGGCAAACTGAACATATGAGATGCGTCTGACAACTGCTAGTTTTAGATCAGCGTTACTAAAAGCCATGGTTGAAGGAGAGGAAAATAGAACCACCCATCTGCAGCGTGCTCCCACACAAGTGCTGTGTTTTGTTCCCTGAAGCCAGGAACTCATTAGCAGACTGTAACAACTCCAAGTCTGCTGACACCTGCATTATGGAGATTGAACGTACGCATCTCGGTGGCTGAGGGTTGACTAAGCGTTTCCCTCCTCTACGTCCAAGGAGGCGTAGGCTGGAAACTGCTTTCTCAAGCAGCACTGAAAGAGTGTACGTAGAGCACGTCCAGCCTAGAGGGACAGCTAACCACAAGGAGGGTACCTGGCACAAACTTAGTCTGGGGTATCAGGTAGTGCCATCTCCTGAGCATAATTATGGAGGAACAGAAAAACAAAACAAAACAAAACAATTTATATTTGGTAAAAAATCTGGAAGAACCATTGCAAATCAAAGCTAGAAAGAGCATAATATCAGATGGGACAAGCAGCAAAGTGAACTCATCTTTGTTTACTATTTTCTTAATCTAAACAAAAACATTCAGAGCAAAAGGATATTAGTTCTTTTTTTTTCACTAAAACTGAGAACAGCTGTGAGGTACTTTATTAGTTTTAGTTTCAGTCTTTGTCTCCAAAACCCCAAAAACCTAGAGAATAGTTACCTTAGCAATTTTCGCCATTTCACAGATGTTTGCTTTCTCATCTTCAAACTCTGTAAAGGCTTCCTCAATCCTGGCAATGATCTCTTCATGATTAGTGCAGACATTTGGAAGTCCTTTAGGGAAGTAGAAACGTGGAATGTTTATCGACAAAGGGGTACTGCTGGTGGCTTTATTCACAGGCAGAGGAGTGCAAGGGTTAACTGCGGAGCTCAAAGGGACTGGGGATGAAGTTCCAGGTTTCTTCTCTTGTTTACTTTGAACCTGAAAATATAATGAATAACAAATACTTTTTAACAGCACAGCATTCCAAGCAGGAGAAAATAGTTTGTGTTTCCAGTGATTTGGGAAGAAATTAAAACCCACCAACAATTAAATTATGGCACAGAGATAAAAATGCATGTCTTAAATAGCCAAGTAAAATTTTTCTGCAATATCAAACATTCCAAATTTAGGATCTGTCACATCTGCTTTTAGGTAGTTTCTGTGCACTTTACGTGTGTAACTGTGGATTACAATATACTGTTGAACCATAAAGGAACACTCCGCAATTCAGTAATACCATAGAACAAGGACAATTCTATTTCTTCTCATGTTGGTCACTGTCTTGTCATTCTGCCCCCAAAACAGCAAAGCATCAAAATCTGGTCTTTAGTATCTCCCCTTAGAACCAGAACACCCACTCACACAAACGTCTTGCCTCAAGTATGAGCAAACTTACACTCAGAACATCGACATTTTCCATCCCTTGAGAACATCATTTGCTTTGCCAAACTATCACTTCACAGATAAATTAAGGAAAGATTTCCAAGACTGCCTTCTAAATTTCAAGAAGCCTCTTATTCTATGCCCAACCTGAGCAGTCCAAGACACTTTTGATGGAATTTTTGATTTTTTTTTAATGTCAATTTTGACATTAGGAATTACGAGCAGCCAGCAGTGTGTCATCAGGCACCCACATGATACAGCACACAGAGTTAGTGCAAATTGGAAAAGGTCTGCTTACAACTCCAGGCAAAAGAGTCCTTTTGCAGGTGAAGCACCCAAAGGTTTCACTGAATCAACACCTACGTCATTTGCTGGAAAACAAGGAGAAAACTGGAAATTGAAACCACACCTTCCGCATGCCTGGTTGAACGTGGTCTTTTCTCCCATACCTACCATCTCTTTTCTCATTAGCTCTACACCACAGAATCACAGAATGGTTTGGGTTGGAAGGGACCTTAAAGATCATCCAGTTTCAACCCCCTGCCCTGGGCAGGGACACCTCCCACCAGACCAGGTTGCTCAAAGCCCCATCCAGCCTGGCCTTGAACCCCTCCAGTGATGGGGCAGCCACAACTACCCTGGGCAACCTGGGCCAGTGTCTCACCACAGAATTCATACCAGAATTTCTTTTTGGTATCTAGTCTAAATCACCCCTCTTTCAGCTTAAAAACGTTACCCCTCATCCTATCGCTCCATCCATCCTACCACTCCTCTCCTGTCTGTAGTAAACATATGGCTGATATGGTGACCCCCACTAGATCACCTTTCTAATGGACCTCTGGAATCTTCTGGCTCTAGCCATACGTCAATATATTTCATAAAAGGCAGCATTTGTATTTCAGTACATAATGAGATCCTAAAATAGGTAAATTTTCAGACAGAGCAGGGAATACTTTTTATAAACTCTGATAAGCAGTTACAGTCTAAGCAGCAGAATTCAGATGCTAGAATGCCAAAGGATGACAAATTCCCTACTCCCTCATGAATACACACTTTCTTGGGAAAAGGTGACAGGCTTGCCTGTTGCACAATGGTTCCAATGCAAGAGTTATTATTAATGTAACAGCATATGTGATAAGAGGCTAATAAGGCAACGGTCAAGTAAATACAGCTGCAACTTTCATTTTGTCTATTCTATTTCAAAACAAAATGGTTTCAGGATAAAGTAGCCAAGTCTGAGTTCACTAAAGAAAGAAGAATGTATATGATGAACTGACTGCATGCTTTACCGCCTTATTTTCGAGAAGTTTGGAGCTTTTTCTTTACACATACTGGATACTCCAACTTGCTGTTGGTTTGCTCTCAGGAAGACGAAGTGAGAATTGTAAAAGCTTCCTTAAGCCCTGTTTTTTCTGCATTTTAGAATACTTTACAAACCATTATTCAGAGACCTGTAACATGAGAGATGGAAGGATTTTCCTCCTTTTTATTCCTCCACTTCACTGCTTTTTTTTTTTTTTAATGGGGAAGACCTCTTCCTTCTTCCAAATGCTGTCCCATTTCAGAAGCAGGAACACATGTGCTTGCACACATGTGCCAGTCCAAGAGCACCTTAGTACCATAACTGCTCTGTACAGCACACATTAACCAGGAGCTTGGGTTCACTTAAGTCCTCCTCTCTCTTGCAACACAGGAACAGCTGGAGACTACTTGCAGCCATCAGGTTTTCTGAAGGTATCCATACTAGCATAAGGAATCAGTACGGTCCTCAATATAGCTCTCAACCTTTGGAGAACAAGCCCAATTACCACCATCTGTTCCTCCCTTCCTTGACTTTTCCTAATCTCCCACATACTGCATATCTTTGTGCTTGTGTCCACTCCTAAATGATGCTGGAGCTCCAAGTGAAGAGGGTCAAAGGGTCTGAGGCTGAAGAGGGCTGTGGGACAGAGTAAGCATCAGCCTTGGTTATTGTGTCCCACGTTATGACAATGCAGGTAGGTGACCTGAAACAGCGGCAGGAACTGGGGGGGAAGCTGCTTTACTCACTTTAGGAGCAGCAGCTCAATGGGTTAATAGAAACCAGGAGAAGGGTTGTTTTCCTTTTGCTCTTTACTCAGTAGAGTAACGAAACTAAAACCCAGACAGGCTGAACGTTCCTGGGAAGGGAGCACACAGCCCCAGAGTGGCCACTGATGCATGTTAGAGGTGGATGACGAGCCACCTCCCTCCCATGGCTGCCTGCTTCAGTACAGGAGGCTAAAGCAACAGGGGTGAATGGAGCTCTCCAAGGCAGGTCTTCCCAAGAAGTCTCCAACCAATTGGGAAATAGCAAGTTAGTGAATTGGACCTTTGTGCCTAAGTCAAGCTAGCAATTTGGCTTGGAGGACTCCTCATGTATGTCACCACTTCTGCTTTTACAATCTGCCTGCCACCCTCTCTGCCCTGCGTAGCTCCGTGGCTTTTCCAGCCACAACCCGACTCTACTCAGCAGCTTTCCCTTTCTGGATTCCAGCAGAGGGGAAATCCCTGCCAATCTCTCACAGCACCATATTCATACAAACAATGCAAAGCTGGAACAGACAATGAGGTGCCAACTCCAGCCACTTGACTTCTATAATAGGGCTTAACATCTGTTTGTCTTGAAAACCCACTTCCTTGAAACAGGTCTATTGCTCATCAATCTCTTCAATGCACACATGCACTCCTAGCTGCCAGGACTGTGAAGAACTAGAAGAAATGACTCAAATTGAACAAAAAGGTCCACAAATCAAAAGGAAGCAAACCTTGCTCTCTAAGGGCACTAACTCTTCACTTTAACAAAATACCCCCCTACTGTACAAGAGAATGATAGAATTAGATTCTTTTTTTTCTTGGAAGGCAGAGAGGCATCCTCAAAGTAGACCACCAGAACAGCACTGTGCCATTTTCCTCCTCTTCTGCACACCCCATACATCCTGATATGACAAAAGACTCAAGCTGATCATCCTGGAACACAACTCATCCACTATGCCCTGACCTCCACCTTCCAAAAAACAGAGCAACTCATTTTCCTCCGGGTACTGTCAAAGTCAGCAACGCTTGGTACCAGCTCACATATGGTCAGGATCCCAGAATCCACATTAATTTCCAGATCCACAACCACAACACAAGCCAGAAGGTTAGACATCCATAGGAGAATTACTGGGAATGCTGCTGAGCTTCCAAGTAGTGAGCCAGTTCAGACATAGGTTTGCAGATGACCTTCCCAGTAAGGCTGAATCACTAACTCCTGCTCAGGCCAAGGCAAACAAGGTGGAAGTGTTGCTCATGGGTAGCTTCTTTTCAGAAGCTTCTACTTCAGGAATAGAAGTAAGATTTTTGAACTTTGTCTTCTTCCTTCTCCCGTAAGAAATGAGCTGTCTACAACACCACAAAGAAAAAACAACAAACAGCAACTGGCTCTTGAGGATCCTGCTCCCTAAAACAATCTTGAAATCTAATGCTCTGGGATGGGTATAACCAGATGCCAACGACTATGGAGACAGCAGGGAGTTAATTACAACTATTTGGGAAAAATAAAGTAAGTGATACGAGCTGAATTTCTGTGGGAATTCCTTGGGAAAAACAGTTTCTTGTTGCAAAAAGTTAACCTTAAATGCCGTTTACGTAGTGGAACACATTTCTCCAACAGTGACATGCATTTTCAGAAAGGACAACTACGAAAGGAAACTACAAATACTATAATAAATCTTTTAACTTATTAGCAATAGCTAAGAGAATGTATTATTTTTTTTTTGCTAAAGAGCAAGGTGAGATTAAAGCCTGTTTTTAAATACTGCCCTATGGCATAGTGTAATTTACCTTAACTAAAATCTCCCTATCCGCTATACCCCCTTTTGCCTGTCATACAATTTATTTATGGACAGACTAAAATAGTGACATCTGCATTATAAATAAACGAGACAGAACTACAGCCTCATTGTAGCTACACAAAGCACAGACACTAAACCTCTGTTATCCAGGCCAGTCTGTCAGGGACTTGCCAGTCCCAGCAGAAAACTCCATGGAAGGAAGCAGTATCAGTGCTCAGATACTTTCTGAGCTCAGATATCCAGTGCTCAGATACTTTCTACTCCTTCCTCCCGGCCCCAATCTCCAACAGGAGCCTAGATAATAAACTTACCACTTTCTTGTTTTTTTCCAAACGGGATTCCGTAATCCTCTTTTCTAGGGTACAGTGACTCAGCCTGGTTTTTCGCACTCCACAGTGCTGACTTAATGTCTCCTTCCATTTTTTACAGTTCCTGTCTTACTGGAGTCTGATGGTAGCTGGACACAAGCCATCCTCAGAGATCATCAGTTCTCCAGAGCTGACTTGTATCTTTTGCCCAAGAGTTTCTCTTCTTTTCCTTCCCTGAAGCCCTTTCCCATCATTGTATCTTTCTGCTGCCTCTTTTTTTTTTTTTGTACTCATCTCCAAAGGGACTAAGAACAGCAGAGGTTCATCTGCACAGGGCTCCCAACAGCCTGAGAGACTGAGAAAACACATTTCTGGAGAGCATCTTTTCTACTATAAATTGTAAACTCACCAGCAGAAGCAAAGTCCATTCGCAGCAAAACACAAATGAAAATAAACTCTATCCAAGCAACATAGAATCACAAAAGGATTTAGATGGTGAGGGACACAGGGCTGACTCTAAGGCTAGATCAAGTTCCTCATTGCCTTATGCAGTTGAGTTTTGAAAAGATAGACTTTGCATGCCTCCGCTGACAAATGTGCCTATTGATCTTACAAATGCCCTTCCCGCGACTGATATACTGCAGCCCAAGCTCCAAATTCTTCCCTGAAAACTTCCTGGAGAAAATAACCACTGTGCATTCAGATCAATTCAGACAGAAGGACAGCAGTGGACATACACCTCCACTCCTCTCAGAGTGCCCACCGCAGTTCCTGCCCTGATTTGCAGAGGACACTTACCTAGGGGGAAGGCTGGCACGATGAAAGGCAGAACCTCAGGCGTGAGACACCTTGACAAACTGTTCAACTACTTCCATGAGAAAAGGTGCCAATTTCTCTGCCTGTAGTGGTACATGGTGTAAGAGGGGCCACAGCCACAAACTGCAGCTTGGGAGGGCTAGGCTGGACGGTAGGAGGATGAATTTAACTGAGGGTAGTACAGCCTGCAAGAGGTCACTGGGAGGGCGCGGGATGCATCCCTATCTTTGGGAAGTTTTCAAGACTTGGAGAAAGACAGCTCTGATGCAACCTAGTGTTAGGAACAGTCTTCCTACAAGCGAGATGTTGGACTAGAGACCTCCCTACCTCCCCTCCTACCAACACTGCTACAGAGGGCTCTCTGATCCTTCCATAAGAAGTCCTGCAAAAGATGAGCACAAAACCTGAAATTTACAGCTTAAGAGATAAGGGTTTTGTGAAAAAAACCTTCTAATCTCTTGCCAACATCTACATGTCCCACAAACTACCTATCACTCACCTCCCTGCTCCCTATCACCTTATTACCTTTTCTCCTGCTAATGCTTTTTCTGTACTTAGCAAGTCCAATTACCTCTGCTCTCAGGTCATCTCACACTAACACACACAAGCCACAAGATATAGCCCCACAAGGCACAAAAATTAACATCTTGCTGCTGCCAAGTGCTCCCATCTCTGTCCTCCACTTCCAAATGTACATTGTCACTGCAGACCAAGTGCCAGCTCCAGAGATTGTCAGAGCCCTCTGTGAACTGATTTAACCCACTTGGAAAGGCAGAAAACGGACTTAGCTTTGTTGCTGGGTGATATTGTACCGTGTTATGAGTTAAGGCAGCTCACAGAAAGGCTTGTGGGGCTCAGTGCAAAACATGATTCTATGGTGAGGAGGTAGCAAGAGGGAACAAGTATTGGAAGAAAGAAAAGAGAAAGTAAAACTATCTTTTTTTCATCTGCACTTGCTTGCTGCATTAGAATCATAGAATGTTTTGGGTTGGAAGGGACCTTAAAGATCATCCAGTTTCAACCCCCCTGCCCTGGGCAGGGACACCTCCCACCAGACCAGGTTGCTCAAAACCCCATCCAACCTGGTCTTGAACACCTCAAGGGATGGGGCAGCCACAGCTTCTCTGGGCAACCTGTTCCAGTGTCTCACCACCCTCACAGCAAAGAATTTCTTCCTAATATCTAATCTAAATCTTCCCTCTTTCAGTCTAAAGCTGTTCCCCCTCATTCTATCCCTACACTCCCTGATAAGGAGTCCCTCCCCATCTCTCCTGTAGGACCCCTTCAGGTACTAGAAGGCCACTATATGTCTCCCCAGAGTCTTCTCTTCTCCATGCTGAACACCCCCAATTCTCTCAGCCTGTCCTCATAGGAGAGGTTCACTTGCCTTGGACCTGCAGCCCCAGAGCCGTTATTCCCAACATGTTTAGCAGTAAAGGTTGCTGTTCCTACTGCAGACCAGATGGAGGGCTCACACACCAAAGGCTTGTCAATTTTTCCAGTTGGTCTACTAGGAGATCTTATCTCTCCCTGCAAACCATACCCTGATTGTGTCCTTAGGTGATCAGACTCACTCCGGGGAGTGAACTTAGCTGTGCTGCGTGGTTCTTGTTAGCCTCTTCAAAATTGCTCGTGGTCCCCACCCAAGCTGTTACTACACATCATTACTTCATGCAATTCTCCTCTAGGGAGTAGTTTCTCCTTATGTGAAAAAAACATGTTCCAGAGATTAACCTCATACATGTACTTCAACCTGTCACCAGAAATCATGAAAACAAAACGTGCTACAATATACTCTGGAACAATTTTAATAGCTGTTTCTTAGGAAACAGCTGCACCGCTGATAATTTCAACTTTTTAACTTCCTCCCTGAGTCACTGATTATTTAACTATAGACGAAGCTCAAGATGGGCTGATTTCAGCACATTGTGACCCCCAGTAAATCTGGGGTGGCTACATGCCCATTTGGTGTCCTAGCATAAACTACTCCAATCTTTTGTCAGCTGTCCCAGAAAGTGAGCAGAACAGCTGGGATTTACCAAGAAATATAGCCGTGGTGCAATTCCCCTTTCTTTGGCTACATTTCCGTGATCTTAAGGGCCTTTTCCAACCTAAATGAAGAACGATCCTATTCTTTCCTTCAGCCCCAGCCCAGAGATAGGAGGAAACAGCACAAAGCAGCATCTTGTGATAGTAAAAGCCTAAATGCCAAAGCCAGGTAGGCTGGTCTGTGCACAAATTTGTACAGTAGAGAGCACAACCCAGTAAATACAGCAGAACGTTGCAGTTGTTCCACACACAACAGGAAACATTCAGAGCAATCACATAGAGAAATAGGGGTTTTCTTACAAAAAAAAATCACAGAAAAGATTTAATAGCCTTACACTATCTCTCCCTATTAAATCACTGCCCTTGCTGTTAATTTTTTCCCCTTGTTTACAAAGACATTTTAACTCTGCAATCTAAGCCTGGAAGGTTTATTTTTAAACCTGTTGGTATCTAGCTGCAAATAACTTTCTGCAAATAGACACGCCTAGAGGGACACAGTTTGATTCTCTGATCCAATAAAAAATACAAAGCAAGAGAAAAAGAAAAAGAAATGCCAAGCGTTCAAACCTGGGCCTGCTGGAATGACTTCAGCCTCCTCTTGAATCGAGATGGAAGAACAAAATCACAGCCCTTCGCAAGGAAAGCTAGCTCCCCTCCCAGGTCTGGGTCCCTCCGCAGAGAACTCTCCTTGATCATCATCCTGGTGAGCTCCTAAGCAGATGTTGCCCTTTCCAGAAGGGGCACAGGGACTCTGTAGGAGACCACGTCAAGACCAGCACGTTGCTTTCTCGGTTTTGATTTTTTACAGGCAAAAAATGGCAAATGGCTTCAACATACTATGTCTTCTCTCTCTTCACAAGGACAACATCTAGAGATGTTATCTTACTCCTGAAGCCAGACCTTCCTTTTTTTAACTGATATTCAAAGTATCTTTCAGTACCACCAGGATCTTCTGCCTTCTTGTAATACTTTAATTGAGAAACATGATCTACAACAGAATCTATTTCCCTGCTGGCTACATGACAGACAATCTGTCCTTGGCTTGTAATAGGCCAGGGGTAATACAGGAAAGGAAGCACCCACCACCACTACCGAGAGCGCTAAAATTAGATACACTGCAGAAGTGGCTAAATATACCATCTTCCCCAATAGTTCTTACTTTATGTGCTTCAGTGCTGAAACCCGAGGTACAAACTTGCATCAGTAAGACCCAGCTAGAGTTAAACCATACGCCCTCTGCCAAGGCCTGTGTGCGTATGATGCCGGTGGTTTGAGGCCCCTGCTTCTGAGGCGATGAAGCAGAGACCAACATTAGTTCCCACACTGGACCAAAGGCTGTAATTTTCAACAAAACATCAATTTTTCCTTCTTGCTTGGAAAAAGCAAATCATCTAGTTTCTTTAACGCCAAGCAAGCACATAAGGGTGATCTTGGATAATAAGATCAAGCATTCTAAAGCAGGTCTTAAGAATAACTGTTCATAAAGAGTTCATAAAGAATAACTTTTCATAAAGACAACAAAATACATCATTATTTTTATTCACTTTTCCCATAGCTCTCACATGGCAAAGCAATTCTCAGTGGACAACAGTCTGCTCTTTCTCTGCATGACCTTGAGCAAGTAGACTGCAAACTCTTGCTCAGACTTTGTCTAGGCTTGCTAAAAAGTGTATTCTCCTGCTCCAGTCACGAACAGGATGCTGAACAAAGGCCTAAATCCAGTTTTCACTCCACAAGATGAACAAACACCTAGTCTCATGGCCTGCTTTCCCTACTTGACTTTAGAAGTCCTAGCTACTTTGCCAGTTTACTCTGTAAGCTTAATAACATAGAAAACCATCCCATTTCTAGCTAGAAGGGCTTGCTTTTATCAAGATACTGCATTTGAAATTAAAAGGTTTCACTGAGCCTTATCAACAGAAAGCTTTCATTGGACGAGATGGGCCTCCAATATCCTTCTCTTACTATTCTCCTGTAGAAAACCCAAGGTTACTTCATATCATAGAATCATAGAACCATTAGAGCTGGAAGGGACCTTAAAGATCATCGAGTTCCATCGGTGTCCCCATGGGCAGGGACACCTCCCACCAGACCAGGTTGTTCCAAGCCCCCTCCAACCTGGCCTTGAACCCTTCCAGGGAGGGGGCAGCCACAGTTTCTCTGGGCAACCTGTTCCAGTGTCTCACCACCATCACAGCAAATAATTTCTTCCTGATATCTAATCTAAATCTCCCCTCTTTCAGTTTAAAACCATTACCCCTTGTCCTGTCACTGCTCTTCCTGGCAAAGAGTCCCTCCCCAGCTCTCCTGTAGGCTCCCTTCAGATATTGGAAGGCTGCTATAAGGTCTCCCTGGAGCCTTCTCTTCTCCAGGCTGAACAACCCCAATTCTCTCAGCCTGTCTTCATAGGAGAGGTGCTACAGCCTTCGGATCATTTTCATGGTCCTCCGCTGGACCTGTTCCAACAGGTCCATGTCTTTTCTGTGTTGAGGAACATGTACAGCAATGCTTAACATGACTACAGACACAGAAACAGTCTATGCAAAAGGATTCTCCTACCGTCATAAATTTGCTCTTGTGCAGTTAAATAGGCTATTTACTAAAGGAGAGACATCCCTCCAGCTGACGTTCACAAAAGGAATTTTTTTTAATGTCTTCATAAATCTGTATCAACCCCCTCAAGATTATTTTCTCTCCTGTTGCTTCTCAATCATCAGGCCACGGTACCACAACCTGGGCTGGGGAATCCAGTTCTTCATGAAAGATTTGAAGGAGAACATAGCACAGTTTGGGTTCTTTTAGGTCACCGTAGCTATATCTAAACTGTGCAACCTGAGAGCTGATAAAGCTCTTAAGTCCAGGTGTATATTCACAGCTACAAGTCCAAAGAATCACAAGGTTATTAGAATGTCAGCCCACTCTGCCATCCCTGCAAATTAATATGAAGCCTAACTGAGTGGTAGGATGATGATGGGGATAAGAAAAGAAGCCCCCAAAAAGAAAAAGGCAGGCAAGAATGTTTTAACTGGAATGGCCACTAAGTGAAGGCTACACAGATCCATATGCAAGTTTCGGAATAAATTTTCTTTTTCTTACTCTGACAATTTTTTCTAAACATAAAGGCAATGCCTAAAGAGCCTACGAGGCTGCACTGTACTGGAAGTTCTGCACCTCTCGTACAGCAGCATGGCAGAAGGTGATTTATTGTAAATCATCTGTGGCGAGTGTACTTACTCCATCTTCAGCTGAACTCTCACCCTGCTGACAGACTGCCCTTCCTCTTACAGACTGCAGAGAAGTGTAGGCCAAAGAACTTCTCGTATCTACAGTGGCATCCACACCAGCTACAGTGGCCTTTAAAAGATGTATACCTAAGAGACACATTAATCTAGCAGCTACTGCTGCTACTTGAAAAAAAACCAACTAAAACAGCCACACACTTTTCATTTGCAAATTAACCACTCACAAAAGATCCCAGAATTTTGGGTTTATTTGCTCTGATAACCTGGAAAAATACAGTTATCTAGAGGCAAAGCTTGCTGTGTCTGAATTCCAATTTTTTGCACTATAGCAGGTTCCTAGCACAGTACTCCCTGTCCCCAAAACAAAACAAGGTGGGCATAAATAAAAACATAAATATACAGTGCTATGAGAAATTGGCAGTAAGAGAATCTTGTATCGACAGTTTCAAAGTCAACAGGACAAAACCCACAGCAGAAAAATCCGGTATCAACAGCCTCCAGATCAACTGAACAAACTGCAGTCACATTTAGAAATTCCTCTTTGCTGTGACCCAGTTTCAAGCGTGAAGGTGAGAGATGTCAAATCTAAAGAGGTGTCAGATTGCCTTGTTAGCCACCAGAACACAGAGGGAATCTCACCTGTGCCTAAAGTTGGAGGCTTAGTCCTCAAAGATTTGGATGATTTAATCATCACAGGACTTAGCTGTACCCCAAAGCCCGGCTGCAACAATTCAATGCACTCTGGAGAGCTGAGAAGGTCACCAGCTTCCACTGTTTTCAAAACAGATTAAACTTTTCTGGCAACAACGTGACTTTTTCTTGGGTTTAAGAGTCAATGAGGCTGAAAAACATGTAACACTAGGCTTTGTTTCACCTACCTGTAGATGTCTACTTCAAGATACAATCTCCGCTTGTGTGAAATTGAGCTATCTGCCCTGATTTCAAAAGGCACCCGTGTGCCACAAAGATGTCCCTAAGTGTTTGGTATCAGTTCTTTTATTCTCTAATTTCATCTGATTTCTTTTTTTTTCTGTGTCATCTTTGATTCCGAGATATTTTAAGATATACTTACTATTTTCATTTATTCCAATAACTATTACCAAACAGAAAAAAAAAAGTGACTCTTTTTACTATTTGGGTTTAGAAATACTGAATAATTGATTGAAAAGAGTGCAGATTGTGCGTACAGCTTAATTGACAGATACTATCAATATCTGATCAAAACAATTTGTAATATATGTAAACGAAAGCTGATTTTCCAGCAAAGTTTTCCATTATATTTTGGATGCATTGTTTATTTCATGACAAAGGTACAGTCACTGTGATGTTATAGAAGATACTTTTCACAGTTAATCGCCCCACATGAGACCCTTCATAAGTATGTCATTAAATTTGCAAAACGAATGAGCACACAGAACTATAAAGTAGCATTTTGAAGGGGCAGAATCACCAAGTTGCCAGGTCAACCTTAACTTTATATATGGTTATGAAATAGTCTTAATTCCACACAGAGCCATGAGTAATCCTATTGAGAAGAGATACCCATCAAAGGAAGGACAAGAAGGAGGCCTCCTCTTGTATCAAACCCCGCTCCTGATCTCTGCTCCCAAATTATTCACAAACTTTATCCAACAGCTCTTACCATAAAATGCATGAACAGGGCTTGGAGCAGAGCCCTGTACTACTCAGACTTGATTCTGAAAACAGAATGAGGCAGTTTCCTAAAGGCTTTTCCAGGGCACTTTCACTGAAGTACCAAGTAAGCATTACCTGAATTTGAATACTCTGTCATCCTGTACAGATGGTGGACCAAGGTTGTAGAGTTCAAAAACATCCACCACTGGCTTTTCCAAGGACTTTGCAGACAATGAGGTTTTACTCAAAAGGTAGCACCCTTTACCTTCCAAAGGAACCCCTGACACTCGGCACTTCCACAGATCGGGTCAGAGAATCCCAACAGCTCCATCTCTACTACTCACTGGTTCTTGTTCCCCCATTTCCCTCACACCTGCCAGTCCACCCAGGCTTCACTCCTCATCGCCCTCCTATCTAGAGTCAAAAATATAGATAAATATTCGGGGGTTTTGCTAGCCTCTAGTAGACAACCGCATTGTTTTCACTGAACTATTTCTTTCAAAAACAACATAGTAAAAATTAGCTTAAGGCAGGCACACAGAACAGGAAATTTTAAAACAAATAGCTGGAGGTTTAGAGATAAGCAATGGAAAACTGGATCTCAGAATGGGAAATGTCGGACAGTCTAAAAGTATGCAATACTTCCTGGCCTGCCTGAAAGCAGTGTGATGTGCTCATTATGTGCTCTGTGAAACTGATGGACTTCTTGAGTATTCATGTCCTAATTTCTAAATATTTTGGTTTTGAAAATGAAGAGGCAAGTAATTCTATTGTTCTCTGTGGAGAATCATAATAGGCTTTATGATAAAGGGAAAAGTCTGTGGTTACATAAATTAGCACAGACTTCACCACAGATAGGCCAACTGAGCCAGCAAACAGCTTGGTCTGAAGTGGCTCTCCCTTTCCTTTTTCATTGCTTAGGATTTGAGGGATATTAAAACTGTCACAACTTTCATAAATGAAAGCTGCACTGTGTTTTCATTGTTATTAGATCTCTGGGGGGTTTGTGCGTGTGCACAACTATTTGATAACAGTTTTATGAGCCCTAAGAAAACATAACGAATATTTCACATATTATTCATTCAGGCACACATGTGCAATATTGAATCAGAATCCACATGGAGCTCCAGCCAGATCCAGAGTTATCCAGGAACACGGACGTATTCCCTAGATGCTACACCTAGAGAGGACCTTGCGTCCACAGCCAAGCGTGTTGCCACATCTATACTATAAATAACAGTAAACCTTAGCGTAAGCGCAGAGCCAGGATTTCAGATGACTTTTGCCCGCTCTGCTAAGGGCTAACTCCCACTGAAGGCTACCAGCCACATCCACGCTGTGCAGTGCTCAGCCCAGGCCCCCTCCAGCTCCTCTGGCTCCCCAAGACATTTATTTTCTCTCATAATCTTTGGTTCTAGGCATCTACAGAAAGGCAGGATTGTGCTGCTGCAGGGAAGAGAAGAGCCCCTGTAGTATGGATGCATGTTATATGTCCACAGAAGGCAGGCTGGGAGCAAACTAACACACAGGCTAAGTAATTAACTAACACAGGTGGGTGATTAGAGAACCAGAAGCTGGTAAGAGACCAGACTGATAAGCTATTTTACAGTTTAAATGCATCCAATTTTCAACTATTATAGAAAAACTGCCACAAAGTCAGTGTCACACTTTATCAAACACATTTTCATTTGAAGTTCACAAGTTAGAAAATTTTATAAGTTAATATGCAAAACAAGAACAGCTATTATAAGAGATCACTCTAGAGCTGCTTAATTCTACACTCTTTGAGGAAAAAGACTCTTTCCCTTGCTGGAGATATCAGACAAGGTCATGCTTACCATTTTCTGTAAGAAAAGAAACATCAGAAACCCTTGCAGAGCCTAGTCTAAAAAGATCTCAGCGCTGTTATTTACTTAGGGTCAGACACATCCCACCCACCTCCTTTCAGATTGCACCAAATACCTGTATTTTCAAGCAAGCGGACTGTTTTGAAGACGTGCACATCATGCTCCAACTAGAAGGAGCTGTGAAAGTTCACTTATAACCTGGGCACTTTTTAAATGCCTATGTAGAAGGTGGATTTTGGAAATTGAAGCCCTCTCTGTGCACTTGGAAATTTAGCACCAAGTTGTCTTGAAAATTTGGCACTCATTATCAAATGAAAATCACTGAGAGCTGGACAGGCAGCCTTGGCTTCCCTCAAAAGCAGGCTCCCATCAAGACCCCTTTTCCTGGGAAAAACTACTTTTCAGTTGAGAGATACAAGCAATGCAGACTCCACAATGACTCTATGCATTGGGGATAGGGAAAAGAAAATTCAATGTTCCTATACCTTTGTGCCATGGAGGATATCTCTCTCTTTAGGAACTAGCGATGAGGAGGACAACTGTTGGAGTCTGCTCAGAGGTGGGAAAGGGAGAGGTAGAACATTCAGTTCTCAGTGGTGAGAGGTAGTCCAATACCTGCTCCCAAGAAGAGAGCAGTTAGCTAAAAACTGTTTCTACCCTCTATTACATAGGACCCAAAAAACACAAGCAAATGGCCTACAGGAGCACCAGCAGGCAAGGAACAAGCTGAAAGGTGAAACTGCACATCAGGGCATATTTTGTTTGCCTAGGGGGTTTTAGTTTCTTTTTTCTGTTTGCATTTAAATAAATGCTACATTTCTGCCAGGTTGAGCACGTTATTCCATCCAAAGCACAATGAATCACTTAGGAGATGTAATTCCTCCTCTCCCCCCGATTTTCCCAGGTTTGTTTTACTCACTATCCCATCAAAGGTTTGGTTCTCTTACCTTAATCACTTCTGGGGCCTGCTGAATGGAAGCTGGAACAGAGTCTCTGGAGGCAGCCCCAGCACAGCTTTTTTGCCCTGCAAGGAGGGACTGTGAAGGAGTTGTTAAAGTTTCCTGAAGGATCTGCATCACTTCCCTCTCCTTGGACAAGCTTCCCTTGCCTGTCTGGAATTCCACCAGTTCCTGGGCAAAGTCCTCAATGCTTCCCAGGATACGCAGCAAGAGGGCTTTGTCATCCTCTTCCATTTTATGACCATTTGTTTCCATGATTTTTGACAAAGGGGAAGTGGGGTCAACTGGTTTACTTTTGGGTTCAAGAGCGAGAGGTAGTACCTGCCTACCCTGCCAGCCAAACACCTGCGAACGGGCAGGTTCACTCTCTTTTACAGAGGTTTCCCTCAAAGTACTCTCCATTTTCTGAGAGAAGCACTCCAAGTCCAGCAGCAGTTTGTCTATCTCATCCTTGTCTATCTTACTGCACATCTGCTCTCCTTTGGAGGCATCAGCTTGGGAACCACGCAGCGCAGTATCTGAAACTGGTTTTAAAGGAGTAGTTTTCTCAGAAGCGTGGGAGAGCTCAGCATCTCCCACTCGACCACGTTCTGCTTTAGCATCAGCAGATAGATCTGAACGACCAGCTAGCTGGTAGCTGCGCTCTAAACTCTCCCAGCCCCCTTTCAGCTCTGCCTTCTTTATTTTCCCTAAAGTTCTTTCCCCATCGGACTCCTCCTCAATGTACAGAGCCTCAGCAGAAGCCGTGCAGTCAGAAGGGTTTGTGGCCGGTAACTGAGGTAGAGCACAAGCATCTTTCACAGCTCTCACACCGCTCTCCTGTGGAACGCTGTGAAGAGAGTTTGAGGTAAAGCTCACAGTACTCGTTTGGATGGACTGAGAGGTGCTTGTCACCTCACACTGATCACCTGGTGGCCCGGGAGGAACTGCACTTGAAGATGGCAGCTGAATAATATCTTCATATCTAGGCGGTTGCTCATCTCCAAATACTGGGGGAAAGGGAGTTTGCTGCAAGCCATGAAAACAGTTCACTAGTTCTGCCAAGTCACCAGCTTCCTTGTGTCCCGGTGGTTTGATCTCAAAGGGGAGCTTTTTCAGGTATGAAGAAAATCTTGTCATCAGATTCATATATATCATCTCTGAATTAGCCAGGGGATCGTTGCTGTTCCCTCCGCTAACGCCATCTGCAGACTTCTTTTTGATGCAATGCTTTATTATGTCTGTGCACTTTTTCAGATCCTCTGAGCACTTGAGCAAGATGTCTAAGCACACCTTAATGTCTCCACCAGAAGAACCATCTAGCTTGTGTTTTTCCAAAATCTGGGTAATGAAATTTTCTTCAGAGAAGGAATGAAGGGAGAAGGGAACCATGGGATTCATGCCGACTTCGGGAACATCATTGCTCTCCTGCCATTTCTCCACAGGTGAGGGACTCTGCAAAAAGCCACACGGAGGGCAGTTCTCATCATTGTTGAAGTGCCCATAAATCAAGTCAAAATCAAATGATCGTCTGCTGAATGATTCTGACCGAACTTTCCTTCCCTTTCTGTAGGCCACATGACTGGAAGAGTTCTTGAGCTTTTCAAAGGAGAATTCCTTTATTTTACCACTGGCGAGGTTTATCGCCTCACCAGTGATGTCTTTTAAACTGCTAGAGGCTTGCACTGAAGAGCCCTTTTTGATTCTTGGATTATTTGGGAGGATTTGTTGATAGTCCTCATTTCCAGGCAAGGCAAGTCCATTTTCCGAGACCGGAATTTTATGGTCTGGGTTGGCATCTTGGACACTGAGCTCTGCGCAGACACTGTGGTGGGCAACTATGCACGTAACTCCTTGCTTAAACACTTGGCAAGTCCCTGTGCAGTAATGCACGGTGTGCTGAAAGTGCTGGTCTATCACCACACTGCTGTAGCAGTTCACAGAAGTCACCATAAGCCTGTAGGTTGCTGCCATAGCACGGATCACGCTTGGAAGGGAGGCTTCAAAATTCACCATGAACTAAACAGGAAAAACTTCACCCGCCCAACACTTCTCATAGCCACACCGGATTTCATAAAAACATTCAAATGTCAGTTGAAAGCATTCCAACTGCACACGAGAAACTACTGCCTTGGAAAGACCTAGTGAAGTCTGGAGTGGCACCAGCAGTACAGTTACAACAATTAGTGTGACTTGCATATGGTTTGACTTAAGGCAACTTGATCCTTGTACTCCATGCAGAAAGCTTTGCCGATCACAGATGCAGCAGGAGCCACTCCATTTCTAACGGTCCAGGAAGGTTCTCCAGCAGGTGGCATAAAATTCGGCCAGCTCTCAGGCAAAAGTGACACGGCAATGATATTTATTTGAGCCTTCTTCTCTCTTTTGGGGTGGGTCAGTAAAAGACAGACAATCAAGTAGCATGTACAGACAAAAAATCCACAGTATGCTTGCGAGATTCCCCTCTCACACTGGTAAGGTAGGTCCCTGCATTAAAAAAAAAAAAGTCATTATAATTTCCATGTAATACGCAGCCTTGTCTACTACCAAACATATGGCTCCAGACCATAACAACCAACGCGCAGGCTTGTACAGAATAAGAGTAGGCTGATATTTTTCCTTCACTCAGATCTACCATATAAGAACACTGCTGAGGAGCTAGCCTATATTTATACACAGGCTGTCTGTGTGTTGCCATTTTAACAGCTCTATTTTAACCACTCATTAATTTTTTTCAGACTTGCTTTTTTTCCTTCACAGAATGAACAAAACATTACCTTTAATTTTAACTGAGCAAAACATTTTGATCATCTTGTGAATTTCTGACTTTCATTTTCCAAGGCTCTAAAGATAAGCAAAGAGCAGTAGAGAAAAGCACTTTCAGGATTTCCAAGCTCTCTGGATTATAAAAAGCTGCAAACAGCCGGGAGCAAAGTAGATGAATGCCTCTAAGAATGCACCGCCTTTAGTAAAGGCCACATCGGCTTCCATCAGCCTTTCACCAAGGTCTCTGGGACCACAGCAAAATATTTTAAGGAGGAATAACTGTTTTTCATTCTCTTACAACCCGTAAATAGCAGCAGATTTCATTAAATACGTCCGCTGGTGTAGGCATCAAGAGCAGAAAGTAACATTTGCAGAAAGGTCAAGACTGTGAAAACTAGGAATTGAGTGTTTTATTCTTAGAGTCATTTCCACGTGCATTTCCTATCATCATGGTCAGAATTGCACCAGAAAAAACCAAAGCCTGCTTAACTTTGTTACAAAAACATAGGAAATCCCAGCTTTAAGGGTCTTAAATTTTAGACATTGGTTCATCTTTCTTGAATACTTCAATAATCAAATTAAAACACCCCACTGAAGTTCTGAGCACCCTCTATCCCTATACAAACAGAAATCCATTTCATAAAACATGATTAAATCCCAGCTAAGTCACACTGCAGCATGGGTTTATTTTGTTGCTTTCAAAGGTAAATATCTAGCACTATGTGAAAGGCCAGACCTGCATGTGATGAAAGGACTGCCCTCCACGCATGTTACATCCCACCTATCTTTAGCTCATAAGCCTGTACAAATCTATCACACAAGAGGGGAGTACCTTAGACATTGGTGCTGTTGTAGTTAAGGACCAGGGATGGCACAAGGCTGCTGAACATTCGTATTTTACCTATTTTAAAGCCTAAATTTGAAACTGAGAAGCACTGATTTAAGATTATTTGATGGACTTTGTCATGTGCCATGCCTGCTCATTGCAATTAGGTAGAATTGCACACTGTAAAGAAACCTTCCCGATTTGTTCTTCGGATTATAAAGCATTGAAACGATTGCATTCAAGACGAAAAACTAACCACCTCCAACTACCACGCTGGTATCTGTAACAGGCTGCCACCTGCCTATCAACCACCGCAGGCCAAGCTGCGTGTTGTACCAGGGCCAGCTTCACAGCACACTTCTGTGCCTGTCTCTGCCCCCCTCTACGCCCACTGGCACTGCCCCAAAGCCCCACAGGCACGGGAGGGCCTTGCAGGGGGATGATCAGAGGTATGAGGTGTGCCCCAGCCACAGCAGTGAGTCAGGGTGCCAGGGGATAAAGGGTGTAAACAGAAACGTTTTTAAACCCCGGGGTGCTTACACCATCAGGCATAAACCTCGGTAATAAGACTCCACACCCTCCAGTCACTGACTCTCAGGCTTCACTATCAGGTGTGTTAAATGCTCTGCTGAATCCGAGCCACAGCTTAAAAAAAAAATTACGATTGGCTCCCCAATGTCTTAGTCTTTTAAGACTTCATGGGCTTTGTTCAGACAGGAAAACCCGTGCTTCTTCGCCTCCAAAAAGGCAAATGATCCACAGGCTCCCTGAGAGTGCCTTCTGTCTAACACATCCAGGGTAAGAGGTCTACTGCTTTTCCTTTTCTGAGCCTCCACCAGCCACAAACAAGCTTTCTGGCATTTCCTGAAATAAAAGTTATACAATATTTAGAGAAAGGAGAGGTCTTCAGGACAGCAGATGAAGAATTAACACTGCTTCTGAAAAAGCATGAGACTTTCCCAGAGATGCTTCTCCCTCTGTATCATACACAGCAAGGAGAGACTAGTCTTTTTACCACCAAAGAACAGTTAATGTCTAATTTGGGAAATAATTACATCTTAAGTTATTCCTTAATTAGAGAAATAATGCATTAGACTAACTGTCTCCTTCTCCTATATCACTCCAAAAGCAATTTCCTTCCTACAGGCGTACCCCTTCCATTGGAACTAAGTCAGTTTCTCCAATCCTTTAAGCCACCTTCAAACAATGAAGTGTTTTGTGTCTGTAAGATTATTCCACAAGGAGTTCTTTGATGAAAAGCTGTCCTGGATTCCTAACCCAAACTAACTCTTTTTAATTCAACTTTGTATTTTCACCTATGCCCAGTAACAATGTTACTCCTACCATCTTCATGCTTCTCAAATAATTTTAGGTGCTTATGCCCTGAGCCATTGCTCAGCCACGTTGCACATAGCCAGCCCTTTTCGCTTTAGTCTAAGGCAGGTCTTCCAGCCATGGTGCATTCTTGCTGCATTCTCTATCTCTTCCCAACTTGTCTGTATTTCTCTGGGACTATCACCCCCCAACATAACCCAGACACAAACTTGTCGAGGCTAACACAAGATTTCTGCCTCCTGCCACTGTCGTCGGCACCTTCTACTCCTGTGTCAAGGAAGGAACTGATCAAAGAATCACTATCAAAAACCTGGTGTCTTTTCAACCAGATTAACTAATGTCTTGTCAGTGATTATTTATTACTTGCCTTATTATCACTGTCTGCAAAACCAAATTAAGGTTAAAGTTGTTCTCGACTCCAGTTACACAAAACAAAAAATTTTATGGGCAGCATAAATGCACATCGATGCAAAGTAGAAACATTTTCTCATTTCTCCACTGGCTTGACCACAGCAGCACGCGCTCAGCTTGCAGCTTTCTTTTACAGTGATCCATCAAACATGATGCAGCACGTAAACCCAGCCAAGACAAAACCTAGGAGAAGAGTATTCCTGTTATCAGATCCGGGAATCCGGCCTCAAGCTTAGCATGAATGGGCTTTTGTTGTGATTTTCGGTTTGTGACTAAAACCTACTATTTATGAATGGCAACAATGGAAAGACTGAATGTGTTGGGAAACATTCATACTTTGTTGTTTTCAGCCTTCCATTCCATTCCAGTTGTGGCTCTAGAACGGCCCCCAGTTCAGATACACTGTAGAAAGATTCAGTAATCAGGACTGCTGCCACGAAACCAACCCCAACCCTGAGGATACAGGATTGGCTTCACAATATAAACTATGAATGAATAGAGCTTCTTGTGTGATGGCAGAATAATGCTCTATGTCTTTCCTATCTGCAAGATGACATGAATCACTTTCCAAAGGAAAAAATTATTGCAGATACTAATGATATAAAAGGTTATTCTATAAGACACACAAAAAAATCTATTCATGCAAAGATCAGGCTGGAGTTAAATAAGTGAACAATGACAATCTGTTAGGATGGGGACTGTCAGCCACTACTTAACTGCAAACTAAGTCTAGAAAGCTACGGGACAGGCCTCTGCTGCCTCTGAAAGTCTCAAATTTGGCAAAAATCTTCTTTAACTCTTCTCTCCAGTACTAGCATCAACATTTTCAGTGATCAGAAGTTAGAAACCACTATAACATATGATATGGAGTAAACTAGCCCCTTCTGCACCAGCACAGAGGCACTATGCAGTTGAGCTTGTTTCCAGTGGAAGAGGTGGTAGGATAAGCTCTCCAGTTTGACGTTCTTGCAGAAGACAGACAGAACAGCAGCTTTGCCATTTGGACAGTCATCTATATAGTTTCAGGAGTATCATCTTAGCTATGTAATCAGGTGTGAGGTTTTACCCTCTTAGAGGAGTTTGTGGTGCCAAAAAGCAGGATATAACTGCATCTTCTTGTTTAGAAATGCTTGATTTTTGTTTACAGTTTACCAAACAAAGCAGATTTGGGAGCAAACTACATTGATGATAGAAGACGAAAACAGGCAAATAACAAAGCAATGTTTTCCTGCGAAGCACAGCTTGCAGCCAATCTTTGGTATTTTGCCAAATAATGGGGGGGGACACACACACGACACGTAGTATTAATCTTCCACTCATAAACTCTTTATTTCTAAAACCCACCACAGAATGGTGCTGGACACTGAGACACTTCATTACTTTTCTTACTACCTGGCTCAAGTCGGAACACAGTAAACTTTAAGAATCAAGAGCACACTAGAAATGCACACTCCGAGGATGGAGATGGGAATAGCTGAGGTGACTCACTGGGGTCAGAGAGCTGTTGCATGGCTTGTAAAGGAGCTGACACCGAGCCACGCTCCACAAAATCCAAAGGGTCTCTGATCACACAGCCAAGCGGTCGCTGCTCCAGTGGCCCAGACAGCCATTGCCAGGATCAACAGGGTTCACGCGACCGCTAGGAATGTTAAACAGTGTTCTATACGATCACTGACAAATCTTTGAAAATCTAGTGTTAAAAACATCACCAGGCACCCCATCTATGGTAGCATCACAACAGCAGTAGCTGTGGTAAGAAATTTCTGTAACAAACCCATTGCCGAATTCAGCAGAAATCTTACGATTCATCTACATAGATTATTTTGAAATGCAAAGGAACTTATTTACAATTCACTATCACTTGCACAATTTCCCTACCAAAATAATTTGAACAGGAGACTAAAAAGTAACTTTTTTTTCTATACTGAAGAAGTTTAGAAGAAAAAAATTAACCACCTGCATTGCTCCTTTTTCCTGTAATTTCTTATATATTTACAGCTTATAACATTTTGATGTTCGTAATGGCAGCATTTATAGTTAACCCAAAAGGACATTTTTGTACATAGGACTTATATGGGAACTGCAACTTTGATAACTTGTCAGTTCTCATGACCAGTGGGAATTTGACACAGACACATACGTTTCAGCTATAGTAAAAAGAAACCATTTACAACTGCACCCTCATAGAGGTGCTCATACCACTTAACACTGGCAAGGCACCCTGAGTTTAGTTTTAAGAGGTTTTAACACCAAGCTATTTCATGCTTTAGGGAGTGCAACAGACCATGATGGCTACAAATCCTGACTTACCTTATAACCTACCTCAGAGTACCTGACAGTCAAACCGAGTAATCTGATTACAACCAGAGTATGTTTCTTCATATGCTTATGGGCTTCAATAATTACATAAATTATAGAAAAGGGGTCATTATTTCCAATTTGAGCATGCTCAACACCAAGGTCCAGCAAATAGGTATCAGGCTTTCTTAAGCTAACTTGAAAAAAACTTTCAGGAAGATTTATTTCCTCAACTACAAGTACTGACACACTATAGTCAAACCACCTCTTGGCCTTTTCCAGGATTGCCAGAAAGAGCCTGGAAGAGAGATGTCTTCAAAGTCATTGCTATAGTCCTTTGCTGAATTCTGTCTGTAATTCACTATTGTTTGTACAAAAACACAACAGAGGTAGGATTCATCTAATTTAAGCTACCTAGAAATGAAGTGTAGGCAATGCAGAGAAGAAGGCATCACAAAAAGAAAATCACCCCACTGAGCTTAAAAAACAATCTCATTTTGAGATGTCAAGTTACATTAAATGAAAGCCATCTTTCAGGATTAAACAACAACACAGGAACAACACAGAGTGCCTATGCCAACGCTCAAGGAATAATATTAGAAAAAGATATATAATATTTGCTAGGAGTACTCTCCTGGCCTCCAGCTGTTTTCAGCTCATGAATGAGGTTTGTGAAGCTGGATGTGGTTTCTGTGACCTTAGTAACCTTCAAAGGATTTCCCTCCCAGGCGCTTGGGGCATCCCCCAGATTCAACAGAAACTTTTTGGACCCAGAGCATCTTTTGACAAGACATTCCAACCATCTACCACTCCTTTCAATCCTGTCACTCGCCAGCTTCAATGTGTCAAAATCTTGTACTGAAACAGAGCACAAACACTAGACCTATATGAACATTACCCACAGCATTCCTGAATGTACAGAGTTCCATTTCATCCCTCTGCATTCTTTTTTCCAGGATTATTAGTCCTCCCTTACTCAGTTGTTCTTGTATAGAAGACATTTTGCACCCTTGATCATATCCACTGCCCCTCTCCCGAGCTTTTCTGATTCAGCTACACACTTCAAGATGTAGAAACCCAAACCATGTAAAAATATCCAGAACAGATGAGAACCACATTCATAAAGTAATTTTTGAACTGCCTTTCAAAAGTTAATGTTATCATCGTACAGTTCTTTCCCTCCATTCCGCACTATTTTCAGATAGCACATTCTCAAGTGTCTGCTCTCGTAACCACCTGGATTAATTTATACCTTCTGTCCCTCTAGCTATTTATCTATCTTTCAAGACGAAACAATGATATCATTGTCCTTTGTAAAATGTGCAGGGCTGTACTGATAGAACAGTCCGTGCAAGAGGAAGGCATTTGCTCTCAGAGACCAAAATTTTCATACAGTCTCAGAAGAAAGGTGAGGAGACGGGCAGCAAGACTGATCCAAAGATCTTGAACAGCTTGGCTGTGAGGAATGACTGAACCAGGACCAGGCATATCAGGTTGGAAGAGAGATGACTTTGAAAGAATATAACCTTCTACAAAATCATGGATGGCATGGAAAGCGTAGATAGGATCTGACTGCTCATATTCTCCTCCTACACAAGAACTAGGTGCAACCTGCTTCCTGCTACAAGAAGCAGCTTAAAACAAGCACACATGGAGCAAACCTGTGAAACTTCTCATCAAATGATGCCACGGACCCAGAAAGGTTCTGGGGAATCAATGGAACATGTTTTAATACTTCCTCGGTCAAAAGTTACCATCTTTTCCTCGAACACCACTCGGTGCCCTTTAATTCTTGCCATGTTCAGGTGACAAAATAAACAGGGAAGAATTGCTTCATATTCCCATGGTTGCAGACTGCTATCATAATCCCATCTCTTATCTGTCCCACTTCCAATCACGTATTTTCCAGGCTAAACTCCAATGTATTTGGTTACTCTTTTTACAAAAGCTGCTTCACTCGTGCTCTTCTGGGTATTCCCCTAATCTTATTACAACCCTTTGGAGTGGCAGAACGTCTGGCCCTAACTTTGAGGGCATTATGTTGTTCATTACACAAATATACCATGGATTTATACCATGGCATTCTGTTTTTCTCCCTCTCCTTTTCCTAGAGATCTCTGTCATTTTTATTTGCCTTTCGGTGTTTTGTATTATCTACTGCTGAGAGTTTTACAGAGCTTTATCTGCACTACTTAAAAGATCTCTTTCCTGAATGGCACAGATTCTTAAGAGCTCATCACTGCATAGACACAGTTAGTTGTTTCTCCCTGTGCACACCATTTTATATCTACTAGTATCAAGTACCACTTGCCAACAACCAAGTACTGAGAGAACCTTCTGCAAATCCAGCCACCTTTTGCTTCTGCTACCCCAATTTTGTGATTTTCAGCATATACTGACACTTCATTACTCAGCCTCTCTTCCAGATCATTTATGACTATGTTGAGCAACACAAATCTGAACGCAGAACCCCCTGGGATTCTACTAGTGATTACTCCTCACCAGAAAAGCTGACAGTTCTTCCTACGCTTTAACCAGGTATTAATTACTGAAAAAGCTACACTCCTACTCCATGGCAGTTCCATTTCCTTTAAGAAGCATTAACAAAGAACTTTGTTAAGCCCTCTCTGAAAATCCAGAAACAGCAGAATACTCGCTTGTTTGTCTCTTGGGCCTTCTTGTCAAATAGCTTCAGACCATTTAACTTTACCAGCTGAAGCTGGACTTCGGCATTCTTGCAGTGAACCGTGAAGGTCACCACAATGAGAGCACTTACCAAGGCAGGCTTCCAAGAGACACGACCTTGAGAATCACCTTCCATGACAGGATGATGACTGTTTTGCAGTCAATATGGATTTGGAGAAGTCCACTTTTACATTGGGAAACCTGTTTTGCTAGATTTACCCTAATAAAATAATCCCTCAACACTAACTAAAATGCAACCTCTCCATGTTTAACAGCAGCAACCGAAAGCGAGTCCAACACTCAAAAAGATTTGGGCGAGTATCAATAACAGTCTACATTGTTTTTTAAAAATAAACCTGGGACTAAACCCTAAACCGTTGTTCTAAAATACTGACTTGCAGTTAGTGAATGCAGTATTATTCAGTGTAATTCCTTCAGGTTAAGTCACAGGGTTATCTAATATATCTAATATACACTCCAGAGACACCAGTGCTTGAACACAAGCATGGTAAAAACTCTGTTGTGGAGAACCTTGCAAAACTTGTCATTATGGGTATCAGCTGGGGAGGAGAATAAATTATGTTATCAAGAACGATTTCACCCTTTTCAGCTTTTCTGAAGTACCTTTCTTCAACTTTCCCTTTGCACAGAGACTTGGAACTAAAACTGACCAGACAGGAATTTGTTTCCCATGAGACCGGTTTCCAGTTATACAGATGAGACGGCAAGAGAGTAAAAGCTCACACAATTTTTCCACATAACACCAACCTGTTAAGTATAACTAATTTACCAACTAATTATTGTTCCAGTCCCGTGTCTGTATAGAACTAACATTTAATCTTAGCTCATTTAGCAGGCCCCCAATACATTAACATACATGTTGAAGCTTAGCAAGGCATGAGTAAAAAAATTTTTAAAAATTGTAGGAAGCGTAAGCCTAACTGAGCTTTGTCATGCTGACAGAAAACAAGGTGACCAACTAGAAAACACAGGAGGTGAATGAGATTCAAAAGCACGTAATTAGCAAGGCTCAGAGCTGAGGTCAGAAAGCCAGCTTGATTAAGTAATGTGTCTTGGCTGTTTATAACCTTATACGGAAAGAGATAATTTCATATTAGCAAGATACATTTGTTTTCCCCAGAATAAGTTAATTTAGTATTAACAGTATCCAATTACTTTACACAAATTAGAGTGATTTTATTAAAGTGTTAGGATAACAATGGAAGACTGCTGTCCAGGATGGCATTCCCTCCGTTACTAACTTTTAGGTTAGTAACCTAAATGGTTACTAACCTAAAATGTACAGGTTACAATGTACAGGTTACAATGTACAGGTTCCCTAAAACCATCCTGGAAACTCACTTGCAAGTTAGGGAAAATTTCCCCTGTAACTGTCTGCTAGTGATCTGTAGGCAAAATAAATTTTTAATTTAATAACCAACAAAGAATTTTTTTTCCCATTAATTTCCTATCTATTCAGGGCTCATAAATTTATCATCATTGTCCTATCCGACTTCTTCAAATCTTATCTGTAATCACGCTACTCTTTATTCACTTATTTCCTCATGCATTCAAGATTCTTGGTAAAGTTCTCTTTGTCTAAGGTGACGGCCATTTCCCCAGGGTATTCCCAGTTCCCAGCCCGTGCCTGGCCCCAGCTGGAGCACTATAGCTCTTCTGTGGGTCAGCGATGAGCACAGCGTTGGGGAGAAAGGCTCCGATTCTGCGCTACTTGCCCATCCTCTCCTCTGAGGCACGATCACAGGAGTAAAGAGCAGGCAGTCATTTCCACTAGTCATACCTTCCACAAGCCCGTTCCTGCCAGCCTCTGTCTCGCGCTCTGAAGAGGAGCAGCTGTTGAAACGTAACAAATTATGCCAAAAGGTGCAGCATGTCCTAGCATTCAAGAAGTTTGGCACTGCTACAGCTTCTACTGCTTATGACCAATATGCCACACCAGAGACACAGATCAGTGTGATCCATATAATTCAAGGGAGTGTAACTTTCCTACTCCCTTTCCTCTACCAAGGAAAATTAAGGGTGTTCTAGTGTGACATCCCGGTAAAACAGAGGAATAAATTTCCCCTGTATCTTTGCAAAACAAAAAGATAACTTCCATTCATTTATCTCTTTCCCCCCCTGTCTATTTAAACAGAAGCAGATTAAGAAGACAAGTGATACACCCAAGAAACATAAAAACAGATAAATGTAAAGATTCCCTTCTTCTAATTCGAGTGAACAGCAGCGTTCACAATCATGAATCTGAATATTCATTACAATGAATAGTCATTTTTAACAAGCTTACTTGTTGCATGTATGACCTCGGGTATTGCTTAGTGGATCCTATTCATACGTTATTTTGCAATCAGAATTATTAATTTCTCCATCAGTGCTACTTAGATATTAACCTATTTTCCAATATTACCCTCATTTTAACCCCGCAAGAATTGTGGCAAGGTAAATACATCGGGCTTTGGTGTTCAACACCTGATTTTCCAAAGTACACAACTGTAATTAGAGTGTTTCATATGGTCAAAGGACAGCACTGCCCTTACAGTCATACATTAGAAATTCCACAAATCAGATCCAGGGATGTAAACAGCAGAGGAAATACAAGAGGGAGGTCTGGTGGAAGAAGCTTGTCCCATAACAAACATGAAATCAGTTCTTTAAGACAGCACTTAACTACCTTCATTATGAATAAGACATTCCCTCCCTCCCACAGTTCTACTTTTGCTTTCCAATTTCTGCCAGAATTGAAGCAAAAGATCCAAGCCCTAATTTAGTCTTCAGAAAACTTCAGTTCTGTGTAACAGGAGAAAACCTAGTTTTATGGGGAGGAACAGCCTGCAATCATGTAAGTAAAAACAGTACTGGAAAACATTTATACAAAGGAGGTGAAGCAAGACTGCACAGCAACCTCTGTACTAGACCAAGATATACCACATTCAGAGTTACTGTTTCAAGTCGGGTTTTCTGCGTAATTCAAGGGAGGAGAGGTGTTTGCAGGAAGGGTGGAGAAAGTTTTTTTTTTTTAAAAAAAAAAAAAAAGAAAAGAAAAGGGAAGACACAAATTCCACTGTGCAGCATCATATTTACACCTCCAGGGCAATCAGCAGTGAGTGTCAGACCCCAGGGCTCCATTACAGAGGTTTCTGAATTGTCTGAGCCACAATATTCATCACCTGCTCTGCAGGCTGCAGCTGAAGGAGATGAAATAGATGTTTTACCAGTGAATCTCTGCAGTATTTGGCAGTCACACATTAGTCAACTTTAAGCTGAGGCACTTTGCCCATAGCTGCCTTTTAACGCGGCACCTCTGTGCAAATTATGAGTACAAAATAAGATGACGCATGACAGTGGTTACAAAGGTCTAGGTAGTGGAAACTGGCTATGTGCCATCAGGGAACATCAACTTTTTATTTTATATGAAGTCAAATGTAAATCAGTCTCATCTGATACACAATGTTACCATTTCCAGACACATAAATACTGGAAAAAAAACAAACCCAACTATCCAAACCATTGTCTCTTGCTTCAACTTCTCAGAATCCAGCAGACATAATACATAATTTTACAAAACTGAGAAGTCTGATAGTACCAACAATCTCCTCAAATTTGTCACAAAAATAACTTCCCCCTAGACAACCTGTGAATGTACACCTACCAAGCTTGAGAGATTCGCAAGAAATAATCAAGAGAGGAGGTCTGGCAATTTTAAGTAAATGTTTGGGAAATTTATTTCCTGAAGCAGGATCATTTGAGGAAAAGCCATGAGACCACCACCAAGAAAAATGCACCCAGCCTTTCAGGCAGCACTTCAATAGCGAACACCCTGGGGACTACCTGCCTCTTCTCTTGAATTCTTGCCTTTGCACTGCCAGCCTGCCTTTACAGGGAAGATGGGAGCACAGAACAGCACGTCTTCCAGGGCTTTCTTCTTTTTAGCGTGAAGAACAGAGGTAATAAAATTAGTCCCGGGCTTAAAAAATATTTACATTACTTGAGACCAGTGCAGTCTGCTGACCTTCAGAGAGAATTACTCCAGTAGGAACACGTCCTCCGGTAAGTGGTTCCGATAGTTAGTCAATCTCAACTTTACAAGTTTTTGACCAACTCAATCTCAGATTTGTCTGCCTGCAAACCAAGCAGCCTTGTAGCCAAAACTGTTCCCCCTTCTTGCTCAGGAAGAAATACTTCGGAAAAGAACACAGAACCCCCAATTTCATAACCATATATTAATAGCTTCGTTGAAGAAGACGAAAGGTCCGGCTACCCGGCGTCCCGGGGCAAGTGGCAAGGCTTCACAAGAAAAAGAAGACCCTAAGCAGAGGTGACCCCTCACCGGTGTTTACCTCCTGCTTTGCAACACCTCACAGCTTCGGGCCGACCCGGTCGGCTGCGCTCGGAAGGCGTTACGCCTCACAGCGCTTCGCCAAAAACTCTTCTGAGGCAATTCACAGCCCCGGGCCCCCCCTCCACGCCACCACCCCGCACCGCTCCTCACAACTCACCCGCCCGCCGTGCCGGAGGCGTTTCCTCCCTTCTCCCACCCTCTGTCTCACCTGGGAGC